>JAHBCN010016330.1:0-19728 GCA_019359885.1 Listronotus oregonensis
GTACGAAAAGTAAGGCCGAAAAGTATGGCCTAGAGCTCCAAGGGTCATTATGGAAAGTTCAAAATCATATTGTATCCTTCCCGTTCAGTATCTTGCTCAACAACAAAAAGAACTTCGTTTTGGATTTGTTGCTTTGATGTTAATGAGAGAGCAAGACGAGGACAACAACTTATACAATAAAATATTAACTGATAAAGGTCATTCACAGCATCAGGAATAACAACCGAATACAAATCCGGGCAGCTAATTAAAAAGAAAATAAAGTTTTAAGGTAGGAGCTTCATGTTTGGTGTAATTTAGGAAATCAAATTTTGGACCGCTATTTTATCTGGCTCTTTAACAGGCCAAAGAACCTTTAGTTTCTTCAAAACGATATCGAGGACCTCTTGGAAGGATTGTCATTGCAAATCTACAAAATATTATTTGGCAGCAGGATGGCGCTCCACCTCATGCCGTTCGAAAGTGGTAGATATTTGAAAGGGCGTTACAACAGTGGATTAGCCGTAACGGAACATTAATTAGCCACCAATAGCCCAATATCACCCAATGGTTAATTTTTATGAGGCCAAACGTGTTTATCAAGGCCCAATAGAAAATCGATGAGCACAAAAATTAAATGAAATTGACAGACTTAACCAGGGTTACAAATTATAAGGGACTCTCTGGAAAGACTTAAAGGGGCATCGGTCCTGTTTCAAAAACAACGGAGGACATATCGGACATTTATTTTATTAAGATGTTTTGTTTTGTTTAATTTTTATAGTTTTTCTTACGGGGTATTTGATACGTTATATTGTTTTTATATATTTCTTTGTATCTATTCTACAAATAGAGTCTTAATTTTAAATTGTATCTATTTTTACAATGTGTAGACGGTCTTCTAAATAAATTTCATTCTTTAACGTTATTTGTTCCTAATTCATGAAAAATATAAACAACTTTTAAATTTTATTTTTTAGTTGTCTAAATGACACTATCGTTAAAGAATGAAAGGATCCACAACATTTCAGGTATTAATGACACGGTAGGCGAAATTTTTTCGATTTAAACGTGCAGAAAATGGACCATTTTGAATTAAAAAAATATAATTTTGGATTAAAACATATACGAGGAATTTGATAATCACATAAAAATATGGCATTCCATTTAAAAAAACATCAAAATGACCCCTACAGCAGTTTTATTTGATGTTCAATTATTTTACATTAATCATTTTCGGATTCGGAGGGAAAAATTATATATGATGGATTTCATTTTTTTTTAAAAAAATAGGATAAAAAAAAATTTCAATCCTCATTGAATAACCCTGTACATATATTGTAAATATAGTATATAAGTAGATTGTAACGTAGATTGGGAGGTATTGTATATACATGTATGAACGGATAAAGCCCTTTGAAAGTAAGTAAGTACCATCTTCTCACCGTGGAGACCCGGGTTCGATTCCCGCATTGTCCAATGGAGTTTTTTATAGCTTGTGATCTCACAAAAAGCAACGGCAAACAGCTGTATAGTATTTCTGCCTAGTAATCATCTCAAATTGTGCTTCGGAAGGTACGTTAAGCTTGTGGTCCCGTATATCACCTACGCTCTTAATAGAGTAAAAAGAAAAATTATGCTATAACAAAATAATTATTCTTACCAAAACATATAGGTAGGAGTCTCCATTCGACGGTTTTGTATAGTGCTTTAATAAACTAAGAGGATAGGAAATCCTCTATCCTTCTTTAATATTGGGTCCAAGGATTTTGCTCGTGCCTCTACAAAAAAAAAAACATACGAACAAATAAAAAATATATATGGTTTAACTACATTTATAAACTTTTAATGAACAATGGAATACATCGAAAATAACCACAATACAGAATATACTAGATATCAAAATTATTAGTAACACCATTAAACAATTAAAACTTAAAAAGGGTTGGGAATACATTCTAACCGACATATTGTGTATCAATTAGCAAACATTTTTTTTTAAATAATACCTCAAACATATTTTCCAGTAATTCCTCTTTACATAAATACCAAATATATTTTTTTCTAGAAGCTGTGTTACGAACGGTCTTAAGGATATAGACGCCCAACTCGCTTGGTTGGCTACCTCGTTCAAACAACCAATAGCAATGACTGAAGAAGGTAAGGTTGCCAATTACTTAAATTTAATTTAAGGTGACTTAATAAAAGGTCTGTTTGTTATCATATTTAGAGTAGGACAGAGTAGAACAGTGTAGGACTAAAAAGTGGAACTAAGTGTAAATAAGTTCCGTATTTGATTTTTATATCAAACTCGTTTTAGACTTATTTTACAAATTAAAGATGACTTTATGAGACTTGAAGTTTTTAGTAAAAACTAGTTTACACCAGAATTTATACCAAACACCTTGTCCTAAATTGCACTGACGATAACAAACGGTTTATTGACAAAAAGGTGTAAAAACGAGTACTTTATTTCTGGATAATAAGCAGACCTAAAAAGGACGACTGTCTGGAAAATGATTAAAATCATTTTTAAGGTAGAGTACTTTTTCCCATTTATTTTTTTGTTGCTAAAATACCACTGGTTTATGACACATAATAAAGTAAAAATAAGACAAGAAAATAAATGTTTAAATTAAAAATTACAAAATATACCCTATGTTAACTTAAGATAAGATAATGATCTCTTTGTATTCCCTTTCTTATTATTTTTAATTAATAAGTTAAAGCGAAATTGCCATTATTTTAAATGGAAGAAGTTAAAATACCAGAAAATAAAAAGTTAAATTGCATACATGCCAGTTCTTACGCTATAAAGATTTTATAAGACATAAGAGCAAAATATTTAATACTTGCCAACTTTGGTAATTTTGAATATTTGCAGAGTAGGATCTTAATGGAAAGGAACATATTTAAGCACTTTAGGCAAATGTATGCGGAGCTAGCGATATTTAATGTAAGGTTTTAAGTTTTCTGAAATTTTAATAAATTTAAATTAAAAAGGTTTTTGTTATAAAACTCGAGTTTTTAAAGATTTCTATTTATCTGTAATATTGCAGCAAATTTAAAATAATCACCTTATGGATCTTTTTTTTTTGTACTATATAAAAAGGTTATTCATTTGTTTCTAAAAAATAAATAAATAAAACCTATATTTTCCCTAATAGTCTAATCGCTCAGGGTCGTTTCCTAGGCCATAGTTTAAAGAATATACAATTTATGAGTTAGGTCACTTGCATATAAACCTTTGATGTTTTGGCTTCAAAGACACCGTGCGGCGTTTCCTTCGATCGCGAACCGACAAAAAAGTTTTAAGGGATATTTGTGTAAACGATACTAATTTATTCAAGCGTTTCTTTTGATCGGGTTTGCCGGGGAACGCGCAGTAGATTTTTCATTATTTGAATGATTATTACGAGCATAATGTTGATAATATTTGTTCATGATCACTAAAGTCACTGTAAATAAATGTTAATTTTTTTGTCTCTATTACCTATTAATAATTATCCTTAGAACTACAAATCGGGGTAGATATCTACCCCGAGTAAATTTTAATAAGTAAATAATAATAAGTAAAATCGTAACTGTACTTTGGAATATTTTTATATCTGAGGTTAAATTTATTTTTTTTTACATATTTATGAAAGGAACAAAAATAGATTCTTAAAAACAAATATTTTATGGATATTTATTTCATTTCTTCCATTGATTAAATTCTAAATTTGTTTGAATTATCAAATTCCCAAATAAATAGACTTTTTAGCAAAACATCACAATGGTATATTTTTTCTTAAAGTTATTAGTGTTCTCTTTGAAATCCCGTTGGAACTTAAAAATCGGTTGTTTGGAAAAATAGTTATAAATTTTTGTCTGTTAAATGACGGTTTGACTGTTTTTAATTACTTACAGCTATTCAAATGAATTTTTAATTAACTAAATCTTGATAACATTAAATTTGCTCATCATCATTCTCTTGTGTATAACAAAACGAAAAAATTCGAATACTCATATGTCAGACTACTGCTTTCAGAACGATTTTAAGAGATAAGGTAAATGTTACCCCGTTTTGTAGTTTACAGATAAAAAAAAATGGGAAGCTGTCAGGGGTGAAACTATACTGGCCAACCTCTTAAACCAGAAGCCCTAAAATATCTATAAAAAGCGATAGATCTCCTACAGCTCGCCGGTGGATAAGAAAAGAAGGCTTTCCTGTAAGCATGGATTTATTAATAGAAATAATAGCCCTTTCCTGAAGGAAATCAAGAATTCTAAGAATTGTGAGAGACGCCATTCCCTAGACATGAGAACAATACTTTGAGATGGTCTAATTATTCATTAGAAGGTAATTTTACTTAATTTTTTAATAGAATAAATGTTAAAATTTTCCCTCTCTAGCAGGCTCACTGGGTAAACCTAGAGATGGAATCGCATATGAATGAATGTGACTCCTAAAAGGGTTTGAAAAATCCTCATCTTTAAAAAAACACAAACGGTACGGTTTTGACATTGTTCTAGCGTATAATTAGCAAATTTGTGGAACTCAATGAATACCAAAGCACTTTGCCAAGCTTGCAATTTGAAAGTTTAATATATTTTCAATACAAATACCACTAAAATAGTCTAATCTATATGATTAATATTATAATGGTTCTGTGGGCATCAAAAAAAAACGATAAATAGCCTTTTATTCTACTTTCACAATTATCCTTTGAACAAATATTATTACCAGACATATTGACCAACTTTTTAGGAACACGATATACCAAAGCACACGGTTACAGCAAAACGATTTCTGGCGCACTGCGTTTCAGTTGACTTCACACTATATACTGGTACGAATATATTGCACAGGCGGGGATAAGAGGGGTGCATTTTGAGAGCCGCCACGAGTGACAAATCTTATATATTGTATATTCTTTAAACTATGCCTAGGCTGTGGCAAGCCGTCATTAGCAAGTAGTGCAATTACACGTTTTTGAACCCTCTGAATCGCTTGGCGGTAGTCCCGAAGGCCAAAAGTGGTCGTGTAAAAAGTTATAAGCAAATTATTGCAAAATTAAGGTTTTTAGCAAAAACCAAGCCATTTGGGTATATTCAAAGATGTTAAGGTACTTTGCGATGTATTTTTACTCGCGGATAGAAGATAAAAATATCTATTAAATCGTTGAATTTTTTTCTTTCTTCTTATAAGCAATTTTTGTAATATTTATTGTTTTTGGATGTATAATAAGTGGGTTAAAGTTTTCAAGGTATTTTTACTTGCTGAGTCAAATGCAGCTAGATTCAAATCTTTACAATCCACTTCCAATTATTCTACCTAATTTAAAATTTAAAGTTTTCAATGTATTTTTGCTCGTTAAAACGAACGCAGCTAGATTTAAACTCTTACAATGCACTCCTAAATTTTTATTTGCTAACTTTTGCAGATAGTGCAAATAGTTTGGTCCTATGCGATACAAATTACAAGTGGGCATAGGCGTGCGCAGGGTAAAGCTGGTGTGGGTGCCGAGATAATAATAATAATAATGAAGTGTAAAAAACTGGATACGATATATTTCATACATTTTAATTTAAGGATTGTAATTTTTAAATCGAACCTTATCAAATAATAACTTTCATATTTTAAATACATATATTTTTCAGACTAGTGGGGGTGCCACGGCACCCACAGCACCCACTGTGCGCACGCCTATGCAAGTGGGTAGTAGTTTTTAAATCATTTCTGCTTATTTAATCAAATGCAACTAGATTTAAACCCCCATAATGCACCGCCAATTGTTAGTAACTAATTATTAAAATATTTAATATATTTACGAGAATAGCTTGGACTTATGCGATAAATATAACAAAAGGGTAGTGGTTTTTAAGGTATTTTTTCATGTTTTATCAAATACGCAGCTAGATTCAAATCTCTTAAATGCATTTCACCATTTTTATTAACTATTTATTGCTATATTTTTTTTTCTGAAAGTACCTTATAATTATGTGATAAATATGACATATGCGTACTTATTGTTAAGGTATATTTTCTCGCTATGTAAAAAGCAACTAATTTAAACATTTAAAACCTACAATTTTACTGATATTATTTACTGACAAAAAAAAACTGTTTTTACAAGAGTTTATTGTTATGCAATTAAAATCTAGAGTAGATATAGGTTGTAATTTGTTGTTAATATTTGCTATTGTATTTATTTATACATGTGTTTTTTTAATTGCAGTTTCAAAATTTAAAACATTTTAAATAATAACTAACACATTCTTATCTAATAACTGCAATTTCTGCATTTGCAGCCTGGAGGTAAATTTGATATCGGGGAAGAAATCTTTTACTTCCTTTGGAATTAAATTTCTTTTATTCGATTCCACATATGCAAGTAATAAAGGATCAAGTTCTTTAAAATCTAACCTTATAATATTGCATTCTGTTTATATGTCGCAAAATATGCTCTCAAAATATGGAGCCCAATTGAGTCACAGTGTTTTGCTTTTTAATCGAGAATGTAAAGTTCCTAAAGATTGTTTGCTTTATGACAGACTGTTATGTTCTCTTACTTAATAGGTGTTAATTTTTTCTGATAGTTGGTTTACGTATGGTAAAGCTATATATGTATTTCGTGATTTGTCTTTAGGTTAAATTTCCTTTTCTTTGTTGTAATATATTATGTTTGTTGTTTAGTTATTTTTCTTACAAGTGTTTAGGAAATGATTCAATATGAGTGTGTCTTCAACTTTTTGGTCATATTGCTCTCAGCCAACTTTGATTAATTTGTGATTAAAATCAGTTTAATACCAATTAATTAATTCCAAATTAAAACTTACTTTTGTACTAGTAGACGTTGATAGTGACAAGGTTTATTGATACTTCGCTTTTATAATTCATTAGCCGTAGTATTGTCAGCTTAAAATGCTTACTTTACAGCAAAAAAAAATTAATAAAATTGATATTAAAAATCAAAATTATTATTAAAATAAATTTAACTGCAAATAAATAAAAGTAGATCGATTATTTCAAAAAATTGGTATTAGCAAAGATAAAAACTACTACGGATAAGATGAACCATTCAATGCTATATTTTGATACCCCTAATGGACTTTGCTAACGCGAGCCGATGTCCATCGAGAGATTTTCGCGTTATCCTTGAACGAAAGTTAAACAGTGTTGCCGGCAGACTCTTTACTATTAGCTGATGAAACGCAACTAGAAAAAACACAATCCGTTTAGCCGCCCGCTTTCCTACTTCGTGTTCAATGAAAGTACAGCGACAGCCCATTGGCAGTGTCGCACGGTTTGTTTCGCTGGGACAGGGGTTACCGCTTTATTTTATTCGCATTTACGGAAGCATTGATATCTTCGAACTGATTCAAAACCCATTTAAATGAACCATCTATTCGTAGTAGTATTATCTTTGGTATTAGAGACTACCTTTTATTTATGAACAACGTTTCCTTGTAATTTATTTCGCTATCTCTTTAAATAAATGCACTTTACTCTTGAAACATTTAATTTATTTTTTTATTTTCTAAACACCCGTATAAAAGATGTTAAATGTTTTTATCCCAATCTTCTCCCAAAAAAATGCAATTTTTTATCAATAGTAGCTTTTTTGACAAAATTAAAATGAAAAATTTTTCCTATTTAACACCTTTTCGTGGACATACAGGTGTCAAACTGTTAATTTTGTTTTTATAACAATCCTTTAACTAAATGACATAGCGGTACAAAATTGGGGATATAGGGGTTGTTTGAGGCGAGAAATTCGTCTATGGATTAAGTGTTGCTAGTATAGGGCGCCAGCTCCAGTTCCACCCAACTTGTTTTAGATGGCATAACTTTTTTAAAGCTTAGTTTATTGACCTGCTTATTTAAAAATATGTTACTATTTTTCCCTTTGGATCAAAAATGCATAACTTATTTAGTGTCTAGGAGCTACTATTTTTAGATAAATACACTAAAAAAGGACCCAGCAGATTTTTCCCATGGAAAATGGTTTCGGCCAATTATTTTCAAACTTTGCAGAGATAGTCCTTAACAAACTGATCAAAGTCTTTAGGGCACAAAACCCTAAACCCCCTAACCACCCCAAATTCTTCCTTTAAAGTCCTCAAATCCCCAGAGTTCTTGAGAGTGATTTGGGGGTGTTGGAGGAGGTTTCGAGTTTTGTGCCCGTAGGACTTTTGATCAGCGTGTTGAGAACCATCACTATGCAAAGTTTGAAAACAATTGATCGAAAACCATTTTCATGTATTAATTTCAAAGATAAAATCAAATATCGGAAATTATTTGTCGAAATTTAAATATTAATATGTATATTTCCTAATGCCGAACAAACAATAAAATGTAAAAAAATACTTAAGTGATTATTTGTCTTTTTTTAATTTAAAAGGAAATGAAAAGGTTGATAAGCTATGACTATTTTTTAAACATTTTAATGAAAGGAGCCAAAAGGAACATTACCTTGTATTGCATTTAATTAAATTGTCTACTATGGTACCAAGCATTAAAACAATTAAATTGTATATATTTATTAAGATTATTTTAAACACAATTCGTAAATGTTTTAAAAATATAATCTTTTGCAAAACTAATATGATAATAGTCAAAAATTAGGAAATAAGTTAGTCCTTTAGTAACCTATATTATTATTACAGAAAAAAATTATTTCCATTTCTGAAAACTATTTTTGATAAAACTTACTTACATTACCAGAACCAAAGACAATTGTAGTTATAACTATAGACACAGAACAATGTAAAATTTTTGGTAATAGTTTGGACGCTCGCTTGCTGAGATTCCTTGAGCGAGCGTCCATCGAGAGAATATACGTGCACACGCTGCTGTATAAACGAACACTGTTGCAAACCAATTAAAAAGTAACAGAAAGTAGGAATTATTTCTGTCAAAATAGACTTCGATTTTATATTCGTTTTAATAATCTTAATTTTTTTCTTTATTAAATAATAAAATTTTAATTATTTAAACTTGTACTGTATGGAATTATTTCTAAAATATATTTATACCTAGTATAAGAATAAATACACGTTGGTAAACATGATTTCAATTTTTTACAAACTCTATTTTTTTATTATAAGACATCCTTTCATAAAAAGAAATATTTGTATAGCACACCTAAATTTATTTATTTTTTTATATAATAAAATCCAAATAAACGCATGTATTTTTAGCTTAATGCCATTGGTAAATAAAGTGAGAGTTATTAATTAAAGTGTGGCCATCAAAAAAGCAAAAAAAGCTAGTTTTTGGTTAAATAAAAAAAAATGTTTTGCTTAATTCATTGCATATCGTATTGCCATTTGGCGTTGGATTTGTTTGTGTTTTCTGATGGTAATTAAAATTTGTATTCTTTTAAAATCGAAATCTATGTCAATTTTATGACTGCCGTGCAGCCCGAAGAGCAGATAAAGTAAGGCTTTTTCGTTTTCCTACAAAAATAGACACTATGTAAGCAATTGATTATAACTTGGTAAGTATTATCTATATATTTATAATTATTAGACTAATAAATACCTTACAATTTTTGACCCCAAACTTTTAAAATTAATCCGGTGTTTAGAGTAACCTTTTGAGGGTTATTAATTCAAATATTTGATATTTAAAAGAGTGACCACAAAATCGCTTAAAAACTCCTGTTTTCATATTTATTTATTTAGGAAGAGCATTGCTTTTCGTTTTTGTAAATTTTAAAAATCACTTCTTTTTTAGGGTGGAAAGATGAAATCTAAAAATTGCAAAAATAGCAGTATTATAAAGTTATTCTCACTGCAATTTTGTTTCAAATGGACCTTAAAAATAAATAATGCATTTCCACCCCTCAGAAGGTTTTAAATCAACCCCATGAACTATGTGGGGTACAATATGCCCTAAAATATATAAAATCATGTACAATTTTAAAATTGCAAAAAAATAAGATTTTTTGGACATGTCTAAAAAAAAATAAATGTAGTCAACACCCTTTCTAAGGGTAAAACTCCCCTTATTAGTAGAAAAAAAAAATAATGAAATCTAGCTTTTACAGAAAAGTCTTGGCTTTGTTTTTTTTTTTAATCAAGGTAAAATGCCGGTTCCTAGATTTTTGAGATCCTTTTTAACAACCACCCTTAAAGGGGTAAATTAATCCCCCAAAATTCATGTTATATTGAGATATTCCAGATATCCAAATATTTTTAATATTTAAAGTTTTTTATGATTTTATACATTTAAGGAATGAATTATCCTTGCAGAAAAACTTTGATAGAAATGAACTGAAAACCTAAGAAAGTCTACTTTATACATCTGGGATAAAAAATGAGGGAAACGCTTTGCACTAGCTAACATTTTTATTAAATTTTTTTGGTAAACGAGTTTCTTTATTAATTTTAAGTGTTTATTATCAAAACTTACCCTAACTGTCCATCAATTTAAGATATCCTAAAACATCTAAATATTTTTCATCTTTTGGGTATGAATATAATCCCCCGCAGGGGTGGTTTTGGTTAAAAGTAAACTGAAAATCTAGTTACACCTGGTTTATATACTTGGACCAAAAAATACCCACTAAGACTTTTGGTAATTTTCTCGAAAGTTGCCTCCTCTCCGATTTTGACCAAATTTGGTATACGGGGTTTTTGGGCGCTGATTACAATCTAAAAATATTTTTTTGGCAACGTTGTTTCGAGATATTCATCTTAAGTTGAAAATCAAATAACCTTATTTACATATTCCTCCTTCCTTTTGACAGAATACTTGATTTTTTAAAAAGTGGCATAATATTTTAAAAACATCTTTTAAAAACTTGTTTTTATATCTATTTACCCTTTTCCATTTAATTGCAAACCTCCACTTTCACACGTCGGATCGTGGCCGCAACCATGTATACACTGGGAATCTGGCCGCCCCGCAAAGTGAGCTTCGTAATTTAATGGAAAGATGTAAATAAAAAAAAATATGGGTTTTAAAAGGGGGTCTATAAAATATTGTGCCACTATAAAAATCAAGTATTGTCTAAAAAGAAGGGGAATGGGTGAAAATAAGGTTGGGTTTAGTTTTCAACGATGATAATATCTCGAAAACGAAAAAGTTGCCGAAAAATTTTCCAGGTAACGGGGCCCAAAAAAACCGTATAAAATTTGGTCAAATCAGAGAAAGGGAGCTTCCAATTACCGATTTCTTGAAAAAACTAGTATTTTATTTAATTTTCCTATGATAGGTATTCCACCTTAGAATAGGGGATTAATTATCATAAACATTTATTTCTAATAAGACATGTCCAAAAAATGATGTTTTGCAATTTTTGTTTGTACTGCAAAATCCAGTATGAATGAAATCCCTATCTGCTCCTTCTCGAGATTTACAAAAAAAAATCTTTTAAATTTTATGTTTTTTGAAATTAAAATGCATTCATTTACGTTTAGAATTTCTAGTAATTTGTTTCATATTTTCTTTCAAAAACAAATTTTATTTTTTTAATATCAATTTTAAGATTTTAAAAAAATTAAAAAAACTTTTATTCGGAAAAATTAACATTTTAATTTTTTAATACTTTTTTTTTTCGATAAACTTAAAAAATAAAAACATTTGTTAAATTAAAAAATATATTTATGTTGATTTTACATCCCAAAAAATGGGGGGTGATTAAATTTAGAATAAATAATTTTTTATATTTTTTTAATAAATGGGGATTTCAAAATTTTAAAAAATAACAATTTTGACCCCTAAAAAAGACAATTTAACTTAAAAAATAAAAAAACATAAAAGGCTGATTTGACGTTTTTTTTTTTAATGTTAAGTTGTAAAAGTTTGCTCTTTTTGAAAAAAATTTTAGGACCTGTAATTTTATTTTTATTATTTTAATAATTTTTAAATATTTTTCCCCTTAATAAATTTGTTTGTTTTTGAGGTTCATAAATCGAATACCAAAAACCCATTTAAATCCATCTTACACAAATTCATCGTGCATTCCCGTTTTCAAATTACCCTTTCCCTTTCCCTTTCAATGCTTTTTCTTAATATTTTTTAAAATCAACCCTAAAAACATCTACTATATTATTTACATCTAAATTTACAACGATACAAGTGCCGGTTTCTCAGGCCCCGGGTAAGTTAGCGTTTTCCATTAGCAATCTTTCAAACACTGATTTGGTTTTAATTGTTTTTTGGTTACTATTTATATTATTTTAATAAAATTTCCCTGGAAAATTTTCCCAAAAAAACCAGCAATTTACATAGGTCGTGCAAAACGTCAGGTACGTGTTTTTAAAAACCCCCAGTCTGTTTTTATGTCTGGCTTTGCATTTTTCTCACTTTATTTAAGATTCACTCCTCTTTCCCATTTTTCACCCTTTCACTTATTCACTGTTTTTTGTCGTTTTTGTTTTTAATTTTCTTGGTTTTGTCTGTTTCAGTATCGGAGGGGTTTGGGTTGGAGTGTCAAATAAAAAGATTCTCATCATCCCCAATAAAAGGGATCTTTTGTATAGTGGTTTATTGTTTTTCATCGTGATTTCTGAGCCGCCAGGCCCGTGTAAGGATAGTTTTTGGCGGCTTTTTTAAAAAAATTTGTCTGCCAAGGAAATTATATTCATCTATTCGGCGTTCGTTAAGTCGTGAATTCATCTACCCTTGGGTAACGCCTGGAGGATGTTACGAAACGAAGTGTTTTGATATCTCTGGTCACATTTGGCTTTTGTTTATGCTGCCCCGACTGGTGCAGCATATTTATTGTTGGTCGAATAATTTGTTTTATATAGTCAATTTGTTGGGGGACAAGCGGTTTTGGGGAAATAATGCATAAGAAATTATCATCGTCAAAACTCTTCGTAAAGGTTATATGTTTTGGAATGTATGGTCGTAATAGTGACGCCGAGGTATTTAGTGTCATGAGGTTGTATTATGTTCGTTTATTTTAAAGGAAATTTTCTTTTTTATTAGTGAAATTTTTGTTATAATCATCATTGCCCCTCCTTCACAATTTCCCTTCTCGTACCAAGATCTGATAGTGAAGATAGTCTGTAGTTTTGTCTTGGGCGTTTGCTGCAAATGAGTGGGGTATGAAAAGCATCATCTCGAATAATGTAATTTTATTATTTGGGAAATTTTGGGAAAGTCGGGGATATAAATTTATAGTTTGGGTGTGCACTGTTCCCTTTCGGTTTTCACCCCCTAGTGTTAATATTTTGTGGTGTCATTTTTAATTTTCCCTAAAAATCCTGTTTTGAAGGTAAAAGTGGAACAATGTTTTCCATACTTGGGCAGTTATTATTGGACGTTTGAGATCAGACCCTTGTGCCTAAGTGTCGAACGCTCGTTTAATGTCAAGGGCTAATAAAAAGGGGTTTTTTTTAAGATTTATTTTTTGAGTGCCTCTTTAGTACTCTAAAAACCAATAAACGTGGTGTTAAGGTCGTCTGAAAGCAAACTTCATATAATTTTTTTCATGACCTCTGTTTTTTCAGTACTTTTTCGGGGCCTTTGCGATCCCTCAACCTATTGGTTATAAAACGGTTTTGGGGGCTTTTAGTCCCAAAATCGGAAAAACGTTTTTGTTTTGCAACAAAATATTGGGGGAGGGGGGACCTTTAAAAAACCCATGACGCAAGAAAAATCAAAAAAGCAAAAAGCTAGGGACCTCCCGGTAAAATTAAATACTAATAAAAAATTTGATTGTCCAAAAATTTTATCAAAGGGTGGGGGTCTATAGTGTCTACAATTGTCTTTGCCCGGGCAACTAGATAAATAGAGTAATATCTACTAAAACTTTAAAATCCTATTTAATCAAAAGGCTTTTTTGTAGTGTAAGTAAGGTTCGTTTCTTTATAGTAGATAATCAGTGTTTTAAATCCTTCGGCATAAGTTTAGCCTATAATAGGCTTTTTTATGTTTTTTTAATTTTTGCTTATTGCAAAACATAAAAAAAAAAGGAAAAATATTTTCCCGTTTTTTGGTCCCCGGAAACCTTATAAAAATCTTTTTGTTTAATTTTTGGGGCCCCTGGTACAAAAAATTTTCTATTTGTAAATTTCTGCTTTGTTGTAAGCTTTTTTTTTTATTGATCCCTGTCTAAATTCGATTGGCAACATCACAAATTTTGCGTTTCTTAAATTGTCTATTGTCAAGTCAACCGTAAAACCTGAACCTCTAATATTTATTAATAATTTCCTAATTTTAAATGTTTTGTGTTTTTTCCCTTTCCCAATTTATTACTATAGTTATTATTATCCCAAACTTTTTGATGAACCCTTTTTACGTAATTTCGTTTTTTATTAAAAATGAAAAAAGTGTATTTTATTTTTACGGGGAAAACCCAAGGGCCCGAGTTTGGATTTTAAAATATTTTTTTCTTTCAAAAACAAGACGATAGAAAAAAAAGCCTAGTATGCATGGGATTGAAAAAATCCCCAAAAGGACATGTTTTTTTTGTGAAAACCATTTGATGAGTTTTTTTTATTCAATTAAAATTATTTAAAATTATCGGGTGTTTTTGGTAAAGTCTAAAGCTTTTTTTTAGCATTTCTTAAAATGTGATTTGATATCGTTCCTAAACAGACTTGGCATCCATTTGTTTGATTGGTTGGTGCGGCTTTTTTAAATTACAAAAAAAAAAATTAATGAAAAGTAAGGGGTTTGTTTTTTTTCTCTATTTGGGGTTTTTGTTAATTGTGTTTCTCTTTTAATTTTTACACACAACATTATCTATCAATGAGGTCGGTCTATAACCCAGGCATCTATTAATTTAACAGGTTACCTGTCAGTATTAAAAATATCCTGTGTATGGACTTTTTCAAAATAACCTTAAAAGGTTTGGTTCTTAAATATTGTTCCGCCAAATTGCCTTATTAAAATATTCCCACCAGTTCTTTTAATACTTTTAGATAATTTGTATTATTTTTTTTGTATGATATTGTAATATATTTTGTTTCAAAAAAAAATGTAATTTTTAAACTTTTTCTGGTGATTAAAGAGCATTAATTTAATATTTAAATTAGAATAATATTGCCTCAAATAAAAAAAAATCTTAGTCCTGTAGTTTAGGTATTAAACTAAATAAAGGTCACGTGTCTTAAAATAAGATGAAGTTTATTTTTCCATTGTCTGCGATGGACCATGATATCCCTGACACCCCTTATTATATTATTTTACTAATTTAATAAAGTCGAAACACGAAACAGCTATTTAGCTATTACAAAATTTTGGAAATATCATCCATTTAATTTTAAATAAGAAGACTGGTAAATTACTAAACAAGAAAAGTTAGTAACTTAGTACATTTTGCTCTTCTTAGGGCTGTTAAGATTTTGGCAAAAGTAAATTCATAGTAATTAATACGCTTGAAAACTTTGGAAACCTTAAATATTTAAACGCTTATGGAAAGAAGTACCTTGAGTTAAAGTCGTTTGGATATTCGTAAAGATTGTTATGAATACATAAGAGTTTGTTACGTTCAGCTTAACTTAATAAAGTTAAAATATGGGCCTACAAAGTTTGCTTTTCAAATCAGGTTTTCAATAATGAAGTTTGCTAAAAACATGATTAATTAAAATAAATTTTTCATTTTAATAATATTCAATAGACAGTGTGCCTAAACTCTAACATATGGTTCTAAAAATACATTTACCTATAGCTTTGTTCGCGGGTCACGTTAATAACCGATTCCAAACTAGAAAAACCAAAAAGTCTTAAATTTAATTTTACGGAGTTTTTTTCCCCCCGGGTTTTGAATTTTGCTGACTGTTAACCTTTAAACCCGACTTTACTTTAAGTTTGTTTTCATTTATTAATGTTTTTTTTTTTTTTGTTCCTGTTATGGCACCAGAAGAAATAAAATACCTAGTCATAAATAATGGATAATTCCACGATACTATGTATTCTTTTTTTTAAATTTAAAATAAATGAACTTATACTGTTTCCCATCAATTTTATAAACAACTATATTACTGCTTTATAATGCACAAACAAGATAAATAAAATAAGAATCAAGAAAAATTAAGAACTTTGAACATTTGTATGGATCGATTTTGCCCAAATTTAAAATTTAAAAAGGTATTAAGCTTAACTAAGAAGAAAAAAAATTCCTAAGGTTCACCTCAAACACAAGAAACAGCAAACAGATGATGAGAATGTTGTAGAGGTGGGTCGTTATTTGGATTTGGATTTTACTAGAACGAAACGTAACGTTACTAACTTTCGCACTAACTCGTTACCAAAGAAAGAGAGAACTGCATCATCTGACCGGTCTGGTCGCCGCGAGTAAAGGGCCCTATAAAAAGGGTTTTTTTTAGGGGGTTTTGGGAAATTTTTTTTTTTTGGGTAAAATAAGGGCTGCAGAAACGACTGAAACTCGTATTCCCATACACGATTTGGTTAAAAATATAAAAGTATATCAATGAAATAATATAACAGGGGTAAATAATACTTAAATAAATCATTATAAAACATAAATGTTTAATAAAAAATAATAAAAATTCCAACAACAAAATAAAACTTATTACCTATGAATAAAATGTAAAAACAAATAACACTTATTAAAAAATATGGATTAAATATAAAAAGGAAACATATTAAGGTAAAAATATAGATATGTAGTGAAATTTAACTTTTTGGTTTTGGTTTGAGAACTTTCTAATAACTTCGTTTCTAAATAACGTTATTTTAGAACGTTATTTTTGGAAAACGGGAACGAGTAACACGTTATTTAAGAAAAACAAAACGATAAAATAATAACTTGTGGTTTGTTAAAATAAATAATAAAATAAATAAATAAATAAATAATTAAATAAATAAATAAATAATAAATGGATAAATAAATATATGCCTCTCGGGGTGTTGAATTACAAGATATATTCGACTGGTCCACCCATAAGGAAAGAAATATCATTGATAATAATATATTAATGTATACTGATAATCCATATATTGGTTTAACCTTAATATGTAGAGAAACTTTAAGAAATTGAGGGATAACTGAGCAAAAATAAAATTGTTTAAGAGTTTAAGGGAACATTTAAATCTTATTATATTTCCATTTTTTTTTTTTAATTCCGAGCATTTGTGTAGATACCCGAGAAAAACCTAAATTTTGGAAAATTGTTTTTAATTTGTTTTGGGCTTCATCTCTACACCTAGTTTAAAATAACTTGCATATTTAAATTGCAACTTTTTCTGAACTATCTGATAGTACTTTAAGTTTTTATATCTGACGTCTCGTCAATCGGTCACCACCATCAATTTTATGTTTTATTTATGGGGATGGTTACCTGGATAATAAGTACTTCTTATTCTAATTTTAACAATGTGTATCTATATACCCTAAAAGCTCGTAACTTAATTTTTTCAAAAACAAAATCTCTTAGTTTGTCTTGATCCCGGCGATATTCTTAAGTTTTTGGTGATAAGAAAATTTCTGCACATCCTTTGGGCAGAACGGGTTATTCAAATAAAGGAAAGTGAGGTATAGTATAAAACCATTATTTTAAATTTGATAGAAAAAGTGTAGAAAAAGAGCATATGTAAAATACATATTGAAAGTAAATATGGCTCTTTTTACTAGTTATGCATGAACAAAATTAGGTATTTCTCACAGATAATAGTATGCAGCTATATGGAACATTGTTTTATAATCATTTTAAAAATAGAAAGTTGTTTTAAAGTACAAAAATAACAAATAAAATGTAAAAAATCTTATTCAGATAATTTAAAGATTAATGTACATAAAAAATAGTAGACTATACAAAGTTATTACTTTCTTCTAACCTCAGCCCTAAAAATATCTCTTCTTCTACTTGTTTCTGTTCGTTTGTTTTTTTCAGTGCCTAATAAAAACGTATTCAAAATTATAGGGTCAAATGACCTTACGGTTTTAAATTTATACCTACGCGTAAATCTATCATTTAAATATTCAGGGTTTACGCTATTACTGTGTGAAGGGGCTCCGTCATGTTGAAACCAAAATCCTTTATTATATATATATATATATATATATATATATATATATATATATATATATATATATATATATATATATATATATATATATATATATATATATATGTATATATATATATATATGTATATAAGACAGTATGTTTTAAACTTAGGAAAACAAGTTTAAAAATTTTCGTGAGGATGCAGTCAAAAGGATTTATGGCCAGAAAAAGAAAACTCTTTTTTGTTAGTCAAGCTTTCAAAATGGTTTTATTTTCATCATCAGAACTTCTTTTAATTGACAAAACACATTGTTAAGGTTAACCCTTATAACAATCAAAAATATAATTGTTATCTTACCAAGGCGAGTTTGTTGTAAGAAACCATGTCCAGCAAAACCTGAGCAGACATTTACAAGTTTAAATTACATGATTTAATACACAATTGAAAAATGTTTAAGGAAATTGAAATAACACATCAAAAATGTATTTTTTATAAGAACAACACCTTTCGTTTGGCGTGCTCTACTAACTGTCAGTTGTTTTTTGTCAGAGTGCAGAGCGCCGACGCAATTGTTATCAAGTTTTAAAGAGTTTTATGCGAATTGGATATTTATATATATATATATATATATATATATATATATATATATATATATATATATATATATATTTTTTTTATATATATATATATATATATATATATATATATATATATATATATATATTATTATATATATATATTTTTTTTTTTTTTTAAAAAAAAAAATATTTTGTATACAGGGTGTTTATAATTAGGGGAGCAATATTTCTAGGTCTTATTATACTTCTTAAAATATAAGGAGAAGTTAATATAAAGATGGCCCGAAAAATGCCTCCTAAGAGCTCCTCGAAGGTTGGCCTTCAAAATCATGTGTTGGGTAAAAACGCCGGAACCGTTTAGGTTAGGCCAACCAATTTTGGTAAAGCTGATTTTCTAAATTAAATTATTTTTTTAGGGGCGTTACAGACAGGGTACGGCCTAGTATATTATGCCCCAAATTTTTTGTTTGTGGAATTTTAGTACTTTTAGCACCAAATATTAAAAGTCTTACCGATAGGTCTCAAAAAGTTTACCAATTTTAAACAAGTGTTGGCAAATATTCGTATTGAAAAAAAATAGTGACTGTTTATATTGTTGTTAAGTAGTTTTACTCTCAATAAATGCATCTTTGATTAGAACGATCTAGAAATTACTTTTGTACATTGCTGTTATAACTTACCATACAAAACCAATTCAACCAGAA
This sequence comes from Listronotus oregonensis, assembly GCA_019359885.1. Lineage (NCBI taxonomy): Eukaryota > Metazoa > Arthropoda > Insecta > Coleoptera > Curculionidae > Listronotus > Listronotus oregonensis. The sequence goes on from JAHBCN010016330.1 coordinate 19,182, forward strand.
TACTAAATGTAGGGGGCTGACATACTTGACATTCATATAATCCTTGATCCGTCATTTTTGTATATCTTATGTGAAGAGTCCATATCTGTAACAATAATTATCTAATCCTAGCTTATACGTATTTTCAAGTGAATGTTAAATTATATCAGTTTATTAGAGAGATACCTTTAAAGATCCTAAGAGAATGAAAAAAAAAACTAAGTATTTAGGGTAGCAATTAATGTAAAATACAATCATCAAATATATTTTTTTCAATCCTGTACGAGGGGTATGTCAAAAAATATAAATTTTACTAAAAATATAAAATTTACACGAACAACGAAATTTTAACTGTAATCATTTTACATGTAATTTAGGATGCTCTAACAAGAAATGTCAAACAGTAATTATTGTACATGTAATCTTAAATGCTCTGACAAGAATTGTTTGACAGTGACTTTAAAAACATTAGTTATAAATAAAAATAATAAATATTCGGTATCGGTAATTTAGAAAAAAAAAATTGTTTTTATTTGATATCTGATGATTGCATTTTAGATTTCAGAAC
>JAHBCN010016331.1:0-19754 GCA_019359885.1 Listronotus oregonensis
ATTAGCATTACATATTTATTTTATACATTTGGCCTTCCACTCATCTTTTTAGATTTATTACAGTCAAGTACAGTTTTCTCCGATATTTTCCGAAGTGAATTTCTGTGATTTTTTATTTCTTGTGTATTTAAAGCTTGCAAAATGTCCTATTCTGTTTATCATATATACCTTATGCCTTTTTCTTGGTTTAAATCCAATTTTCATATTTATATGACCCATTTTACCATTGAAATTTATGTTCTTTTTATGTTTTTCTCTTTTCTTTATATTTTATATAAAAACTCAGATATTTGACAACGTTAATATGTTTTGAAAAGGTTCACTTTAAATGTCAAAATAATAATTTTTTTTTTAAACAATTTAGTTATAATAATAATATATATATATATATATATATATATATATATATATATATATATATATATATATATATATATATATATATATATATATATATATATATATATATCATATATATATATATATATATATATATATATATATATATATATATATATATATATATATATATATATATATATATATATATATATATATATATATATATATATATATATATATATATATATATATATATATATATATATATATATATATATACATATTATTTAACATTATTTTAAACTAAATTGTTTTTTAAAAAAATATTTTTTCTTATTTTGACATTTAAAGTGAACCTTTTCAAAACATGTTAACGTTGTCAAATATCTAAGTTTCCATAACTAGTAATGAAAAGTGAAATTTTTCGCAACTGGTGATGAAAAGTAAGGTATTTGATAACGTCAATGAGTTTTAAAAAGTGTCACTTTAAACGTCAAAATTGGAAAAAATTTAAAAGAATCATATCACATTCCAATCAGAAAAAATATTGTGTTTTACGCGTTGGGAAACATTATTTTACATAACTCACATTCTTTTGCGGAACAAGCGAAGCAAGAAATCTGCTCGTTACGAAAAATAGTGCTTTTCCCAAGCGGTTGCACAAATAATTATTAACTCCATTCAATACACTTTTTACAAATCCCTTTTTTAACAGTATTTGGTAATTTGGGTTAAAATTTAAATATCTGTTTGTATGTGTAGGTTTCCTGTAAATTAAATTAGGTTCAAAATTATCCATAAAAGTATAACTTAATATTAGCGATAAAGTTTCTTTATAAAAGCACGGCCAAGTGATGAACGCGTTGTCACCAATACTGCAGAATTTCTCTAAGTTTGGGTTTTTTACAGGTTTTCCAATATAATTCATGCCTACGACATTTTATTGATACAATCCGGTAGGTAGATTTATCCGCATTGCTACTAAAAACTAACCTTTTTCTTTCCCTTTCATAAGTTAATGCTGTTTAAAGCTATAGCATTCGGTACTTAAAAAGATACCGTTAGAGACCCGATGTCGTATAGGTCCGATGCGCCGCAAGGCCTTTGTCGAAATCCAAGTTAAACGCACTCTGGGGTGTAAAACTTGATCTAAGAATTTTTGCATTTTAGAAATAGCGCATATACACATAATAATTTTTACACGCACACTAGATGAGATAAGGTTTGGAGTAGCTCAAGAGCGTTTTGTACCGCAAGTTATAGCTTTAAACAGTATTAGCTTATTAAAAAAGTTAGTTGATACCTAGTTATGACATGAAATTATTTGAATTATTCAATTATTGTGTTTTAAAGAAAATAGACAAAGAGCGGTAAGTAATAAAATTCTTGTAAATAAATTGTTTTAGTATTATTTATTAAATTAAAACATAAACTTCCTAGGAAAATAAAACAAATACTTTGTCTACTCTAGATTAGGCATAAATTATATTAAAGGACGTGTTAAAAACCCAAAATTCTGCAGTATTGGTCACTTGAGCTATCTATCGTACTGCTTGTTTTTGAAAAAAATATATAACATGACTTTGGTGGAGTGCCGAACCTATTTTTTTTTTCATATTGTGTGCAAGGTAGGTAATAATTTTTTAAATATTTTTATACTTAATGGATTTTAAACGCAAAATTTCGAACTTAACTCTTTTTTGTGATCTAGTTGCCATGAAATGGCTAAAAATGTGCTATGTTGTCAATTTTTTTTCATTTTTCAATCTTTGTTTAATTTAAAAATTGTCCATTGCTAACTTTAACAAGGCGATCATCACTCGGCCGTCGGTGCCGTATTACTAATAAATACAAATCACATAATTATAAACAGCTATGTAAACAGTTTTTTTGTTTGGCAAATAATATGGTATGAATACTTTTTGTGACAATATGTGAGATGGATATTATTTGATTCCTTAAAAAAGCTTTGAGATACAATTGCAATAATTAATGAGCAAATATAAGTAAAAAGAAATAAACCTTCTATGCTTTTATAATTTACACTCTTTACTCAGACATTATCCTTGCAATAGTTCTAACCTTTTTACTAGAATAGCCCAATAATAAGCTAAAATTATTACACTGGGACTACTTAATTAACAAAAAATCCCCTGTTTTAAATATAATAATTTTGTATTTAAGTAAATAATCGTTTTTGCGTTACATTTTTTTGTTATCTAACTTCCCACCACTACTGTGGGTCATTAAGATGTATTAAATATTTACCTAATTATAAACTTTTTAAAATTAAATATTAAATTGCTATATAAAAACTGTGTAGGTTACTAAATTAAATTATTAAAATAAAAACTTTAGTTGCTAGACATTTTTTACAAGAACATAATGGTTTATTATCTTAAAGTAATACTATAAAAAATATATATGTTTCACCTTATAAATAACAAAGTGCTGGTTGAAAATAATCTTCAAATATTTTACCAAATATATGATAAACTAACAGAAACAATAATAGGTTTGTTCCATTTTCCCAATATTAAAAAAATCACCCGATCTTTCCTTAATGCTTAATCCTAAATTCATACGTACCTATCATTAAAACAAATAACATGTTTTACAACGACCTATTTCACCATTTTACGTTGCATGTTATTTTATCATATCTTTTTTATAAATATTAAAAAACAATAAAGTTGTTTGTAACGAGTTACTTTTTTATTATCAGTAAAAATATACATTTTAATATACAATAAAAAATATCCATATTGTTTATTTTTTGACGTAGAATCTAAAAGAATACTCAATAAATAATTTAAGGTAAAACAAAAGGGATACGACACATAATTATTATCATTTTCTTAATGGGACACTATTTTTTCTGTTTTGTTTTTAAAATATTTTTTTTTGTAAATAATGTTTTAGTTTTACCTATAATTTGTATTAAAACTAATATTAAACGCTAAAATTTGACAGACTATTGACTTTTTGTGTTTTGACATTTTAAGCAGGTATTTATTCTTAACTACTTTTCTTTTCTATTTTAATCGCAATTTACAAATTGGATTTATTTTGTTGATAGTAAAAATAATAACAACGCTTTTTTTATTGAAATGGAAAATATGGTGTTCCATAAGAAAAATCATAAATTTATATACTTGGTTTTGATCTAAATCAATAAAAAGAGCTTTGTTATTATTCTTACTTACAACAAAAAGTATAGTTCCCTACTATTACATAAGATCAATGAGCGGTTATGTAGGTTGCGTATGACCTCTTTTATTTTTCCGTTGGTGTGGTTAGGGTCTCTGCAAAACGAAATTACTTCTTTAACTAGGGATCTTAAGCGAAACGGTTACAAGAAAAAACTGATTATGGAACGATCGACAAACTTCAGAACAAGACAAAGGACGTCAACCCAAAAACGACTTAACCAAACAAAAAATGTATGATTTCGTATATTGAAGGAACTTTAGAGAATATTCGCAGAATTGCATACAAATATGACATTACAACATAATTTATATTCTCAACTACTTAACGAAGTATTTTGACTAAGATGAGACCAAACAAAAATTAACAGATAAAGATTTTATCTATAAATATAGTAAAGTATACATTGAGAAAACAAAAAGGCTCCTAGAAATTAGAGTAAAAGAACACAAAAAACATACAAAACGGGGAGAAAAGTCGAGGTTATGGGATACCGAATATACATGGTCAAAAGAGCACACAATAGTCTGCAGCAAAAATTATTCATAAAGAAACCCATTAAAAGATAAAAAAATTTGAAGCTGCAAACATTTTAAACAACCAGTATGTATTTAGCAAACCTAGTGTTGACATCCCGTATATCTGTCGTTGTTGAAACGGGAAAAATCAGTCAAGGTTCGGTGAACAACGAATAGTATAAGAGGTCGTAGCAACTATTCTAGATTCTAGGGTAATTAAAACCATAACATTGTCTAACACCTTCAAGAACAAGAGGTTGTAGATGCTCCCGTCTGGCTCCTGCGTTACACCCACCGCTTTGTTCACACGTCGTTTTCGTGGTTGGGCCCAGTAAGATCTTTTGGAACATGCACTAGAGTTGCTGGTTATCGGCAACTCTTTTGGCTAGCGTATGGAACGGGATCCGAAGCTAAGATGAACACAAGGCTTAACTCAAGGTGTTAACATACCGTTCTGATAAGTGAATAACATCCTGTGCCTTAAACAGGTGTCTTCAACGGTGCCTCTGAGATACAGGGTGACCTCTCAGAGTATCTAGCCTTACTGCGGTAATGCGGGACTCTGCTTTGGTGGACTATTAGTTCTCTAGCTCCAAACGGAAAGCGGACAGAACCGCTTTCATAGGAAAAAAGTGACAAAGGTGTGCTGATCGAAACGGATAAATCCGTTTCGAGAGGTGCCACCCAAAGTCACAAGCAGAGAAAGGTGCGCCGACCAAAACGGGTGAATCCGTTTCAAAAGGTGCCCCTGAAGTCACCGGGGCCTGTTCCACGGGAAAGGGTAAATCCATCACGAACAAACAGGTGCTTAGGAAGGGATCCCTGAATCCAAACAGAAGGCGGACAGAACCGCCTTTATACGGAAAAGGTTTTCTTGGCTTTAAACAGAAAGCGGATATGACGTTTTTCATAGGGTAAGGCCGGAGATGCGGCCACAGAAGTAATATCTGGTTCCTGAAACAAGGACCCGGTAGCTACCCACGTCACTAGACCGGGAGGACGGCATGATGGACCTAATCGTCTGCTCGTCATACCCTCCAGCAGACAGGGACACCAGAACACATATTGTGCTCGTGTCCGGTAGCGACACGAGTAAGAGGAGATGTCAGAACTCTTTTCCAATCTGATATCGGATTCATTAAAAGTCTGATCCCATTGGGAGAAATATAAAAAGGTGTGAGCCACAATAGACCGAGCGGTTGCAGTGGAGGGTGTAAAAAGTCCACTCACTTCAAACCTACCTACCTACCTACCTGCGTCACAACTTTTAGAGCATCAGCTGACCATCTTTTCACCGAGATACAGCCAGCTGACATTTTTATTTATTCACGATGGCATATAAACTGTCATTTGATAAATTTTTAATCGAGAAGAATTCACTGAACATAATTTTTCTTTTCATGTTTCGCGATCACCTTATAGTATATGTTGCTGGCTCACTGTACAATATGCTTTTACAAACATGACAGCATTTTAAAGTATTAGGCAAAATGTCAAAATTGTAATAAAAATATATATTTTTTGGACTGTTCTGAAAACTGGGTCACTAATATTTGGCAGTGTGAAAAAATTATTTTATTTTTTTAAGTACCTACATACTCTTAGCTACTATGCTATATGCCCCATATGTGGTTTTTGTGCCTACTAGAAGGATTTTAAAAAACTATTGTATATATAAGTTCTAAATACATGTGTCAAATTCATATAAAATTTAAGTGGATTTTTCTTTTTTTCGACTTTTAAACTTTTATTTTAAACCTAAGACACCATCAATTTACATCTTTTCTTGTAGGCTGTATCGAAATAATAGAAAAAGCAATAAAAGTAAAACTGCTGCTTAATTTGTCTTGTGCAAAAAAAAAGTTAATTTAGGCCTGGGTGAAAGACCTACAAAAACATTTATTTAACTTATAAGTGACACTTTTATGATTGCGTTACGATGTCAGTGCGAAAGCCTTAGTATTTCTCTTTTAATTTCTCTTTTATATTAGAGCTCCGGAAAATGTAATATATGTTTATATATACCGGGCGGGTCATAAATGTTTGCACATTTGTAGTTGTTCTTAGGGGGATACGGAGCGGAGAAGAGAACAGAGCAAATCACGCGCGACTTGTCACTTCTTGGAATTTTAATAGGAAGTGGTCCATCGTCCATCGGAATGATTCCGATTACGGAAGAAGAGCATGCGTTCTACGTAAACACGTTTTTCGATCACATTATTAATTACAGAGTATTAATCAGTGGCCCAGTGGTAATTTAATATAATTATGGGTTAAAACAAATTAAGGGGACGGGCGCGACTATTAATCAAAAACAAACATGGCAACCACGAAGCAGAACGAACGCAGACAACGTGGGCGCACGTTCAGATCCCACCGCTGTGTTTGCACATCGATGTCGTGGTTGGGCCCAGTAGGTTCTTTTGTAACATGCGCTGGAGTTGCCGGTTATCGGCAACTCCAATCCGCTGGGGTTGTCGATTATCGGAAAGTCCAGCTACTAACGTATAGGACGGGATTCAAAGCTAAGACGAACATACGGCTTAGTGAATGACATCCTGTGCCTTAAACTGGTGTCTCCAACGATGCCTCTGAGATTCAGGGGCTCTAGCCATGGTTGACTACTACTTCTCTAGCTCCAAACAGAAGGCGGCCAGAACCGCTTTTATAGGGAAAAGAGTTTCCTGGCTTTAAACAGAAAGCGGATAGAACCGTTTTCATAGGGAAAGGCCGAAGATACGGCCTTAGAGGGTACATCTGGTTCCTGTAACAAGGACTTGGTAGCTACCCACGTCAATTTACCGGGAGAGGAGGGCATGGCAGATCTAATCGTCTGCTCGTCATACTTTCCAGGAGATAGGGACACCAGAACACATACTGTGCTCGTGTTCGGTAGCGGACAAAGAAGTCTGATCCTATCGGGAGAAATATAAATAGGTGTGAGCCACAATAGACCGAGCGGTCCCGGTGGAGGGCGTAAAAAGTCCACTCACTTTAAACGTTACCTAACCTAACCTTAACGTTCAGATGCTTTGGTGATACTCTGAACGTTAAGCAGAAGTTAAAAAAAAGAATTACATTTTAAGAAATACGATATAATGTTTAAACGGTTTATTAACTCCAACAACATAGTCTTTTCAGACAACCTGCCATCCATCCAATGAATGATTTGCTGTAGTTAAAAAAAATAACCAATAAACATTTTTTTTATCTTTAGATAGTTTACAAAGGCTAAGGTCAAGTACCAACGTATCGTGGATGTCTTAAATGTTAGGAGGAAAAGGAAGAATTTTTGCGGGTAGCAGGTTCGATAGTCTCAACACTTTAGGGATGAAGGAACGAAGAAAGCGATAAGTTCGGGGCCCCCTAGTTAAGTTGTAAAGGAAAGCATAAAAGTTGCATTACGTGTTGCTCTATTGGGAGTTGCCAGAGGAGAAATTATACTTGCCAACTCCTCCGAGCAGAAGCCGTGAAAATGCCTATAGAAGAGCGACAGATCCCCTACAGCCCGTCGGTGGGCAAGAGGAGAAACCCACGAAAAAAATAACATGCTAAAAAACAGGCCAAAAAAGGTACCGCTAAAATAAGCTAGAGAAATATTAACTTTGGTTCTACAGAAAAAAAAACAAATACAAGTACTTATCGAGACAAACAAAGGTGCAACCGTAAAATGTCAAAACTATTAATAGCCCTAGAAATAACTCTTCTTCTAAGTGTTTTAAAGTGTGCCATAAAAATTTTAAAGTTCTTTTACAGTAGCATGGTAGCATATATTACTCCTCATATGCTCTGTTTTTCAGAGTGCCTCACAAAAACCAATTTATTGAATTTTGACACAAAAAAAAACATTTGCCTGAATTAAGGCCAACTAAAGAAAATATTTGTTTTTTTTTAATAAATGACATTATAAGCAATTAACACGTTAGACATTGTTGAAATAGGATTGTAAAGTACTATTAACCTACGTAAAAATCCACTCCGCATCCAATAATGTTGATGATAGTGGCCGAGTGACGAAACGTCGGATGTAAAATCTGTTAAAGAGCAATCTATTTTAAAATCTGTTTTTAAATGGAGCAAAAAAAAAGAATTGTTGGTTCCATAAATACTCGAATCTACTCAATTTAAGCGTCTTATTAAGAACCACCTATTAATTTATACTATAAAATTTCTTTTAATATAGGTTCTTATAAAAATAGGAAAATTACACCCATACGGTGAAAATATAAAATGTATTTTAATAATATTTTGCCTTGTAGCTAGTATGTGGTGGGATTTTTGTTTACCTGTCATAAATTATAGAGTTAAATAAACCTTTATATGGGCTATTTCAATTATTTGTTTGTAAATATTGCTAATACAAATCTTTTGGCGGCTCTTTCCATACACACAATTTGTTTTTCTAGGTTAAGATAGATAAATTTTTTGGCAAACAGTGTGACACTTTTTATTTATCATTATCGTTATTTAGTATATAACGTGGGTATAAATACTGTGTTACTTTATTGAAGAAGGAATTTGAATAATTTATTTAATTTAAATGGCCTCTATTGAATGCGGTTCATATTAATTTATTTAATTTATTTTATTTGGAAAACCCAATTTTACTTTATAATTTATTATTTTGACTAAATAGTTCCTATAATTGGAACTAATTGATATTATTAAATTTGTTTTTTGATTTTTTAGCCTTTAAAAAAACGAGTGTAAAGCAAATTATTATTTATTTATTGACCATGGTTTACAAGGGGCAGTTAAAAATAAATGATGGTTAATACGTCCTAAATAAATAAAAATGACACCTGAAGGGTGGCATTAATAATGCCCTTCAAGTTAAATTAATATTATAACAATGTTTCTTAAAACAACAAAGAATTTTAACAGAAAATCATAAAATAAATTATGTCAGTTCGTTCTACCGGGCAACATTTACACCAGTCTCTACAAAATAATTTTTAATAATAATAAGTTGTCAAACATATTCACGAGTATTTAATTTTTTTAATTTGCAATTTTAAGAGATAGTCAAAAGGCTTAACTGCAAATTACTTATTTGTAACACTGTCAGACACTTAATTTTAGCTATTTTAAAACTTAATAACACGGTTATATGCCAGTATAATTTCTTCACATACAGCTACTAGAAGAGAAATATGCAGTGTCTCTTATATACATCCCGTAGAAGCTAGGTGTCTTATTTTAAAATTTCAAAATTTTAAAAGTTTTAGCTTTTTCTTTCATATAATAAATTTTATTATTTACTTAATCTTTAATTACTTTTTTGTTTATTTTTTGGTTCTTTGTCGCTAAACAACTAAAAAAAAAAACAATTCTTCTAAGAGTCTATTGCCAGCAATGTTTACAAAAGCGCTCTAAATGTGCCTTTTAAAAATAAATAGAAGGTTAATTAAAATGTTCAATTTTCTTGTAACTGTAGAAATAAAAGAGTTATTTAAAACGCCTAGTATTATTAGAATTTTGGACCCTTTACTAAATTTTATAAACTGATTTCCAGAAGAAATAAAAAAAGAAGGTAATTCTACCTTTTAAAAACTTGTGCCTCTAATTGTGCAATCTATTTTAAAATCTGTTCTTAAATGAAGCAAGAAAAAGATAAAAATTGTTGGTTCCATAAATACTCGAATCTACTCCAATTTAACCGTCTTATTAAGAACCACGCATTAATTTGTACTATAAAATTTCTTTTTATATAGGTACTCATAAAAATAGGAAGATTACACCTATACCGTTAAAATATAAAATATAGTTTAATAATATTTTGTCTTGAAGCCTAAATTTTGCGCAAGCAAATAAACCCTAATTTGGGCTATTTCAATTATTTGTTTGTAAACATTGCTAATACATGTTTCAATGGTTTTTGGGCTGTTAGGCCGGCGTCGATTGTCTGTTTGACTTAACGTTTCGCCAACACGAGCGGTTGGCATCTTCAGAAGTTGCTTCCTGGTTGACAGTATGCGAACTACTTAGCAATTGTTAAAGTTAACAACGGTTTAGAATGTTTAACAAAATGTCAGATTTTGACAGGTTGCCTACTAAAATCATTGAATAACACTGACAATGACGTTTTGTTAAACATTCTAAACCATTGTTAACTTTTAACAATTGCTAAGTCCATTGCTAAATTTAACAACGCTATCATCACTCGGCCGTAAGACAGATAATATTTGGCAAACAGTGTGACACTTTTTGTTTATCATTATCGTTATTTAGTATATAACGTGGGTATAAATAGAGTGTTACTTTATTAAATAAGGGATTTAATTAATTTACCGTGTTTTAATATTAATTTATTTAATTTAAATGGCCTCTATTGAATGCGGTTCATATTAATTTAATTTAATTAATTTTATTTGGAAAACCTAATTTTACTTTATAATTCATTATTTTGACTTAAAAATTTCTATAATTGGAAATGATTGGTATTATTAAATTGGTTTTTTGATCCTTTCTTTGCCTTCAAAAAAACGAGTGTAAAACAAATTATTATATTTATTTATGGGCCATGATTCATAAAGGGCGGTTAAAAGAGATGACGGTTAATACGTCCTAAATAAATAAAAATGACACCTGAAGGGTGCTCATTAATTTTAGTAATGCTCTTCAAGTTACATTAATATTAAAATGATGTTTCTTGAAACAACAAATAATTTTAACAGAAAACCATAAATTAAATTTTGTCACATTGTTCTACTGGGCAACATTTACACTAGTCGCTACAAAATAAATTTTAAGCTATAATAAGTAAGTGGTTTATTTTAAGAGAGAATTAGTAGTGAAAATGCTTAACTGCAAATTACTTATTTTTAACATTGTCGGACACTTGATTTTAGCTATTTTAAAACTTAATAACACGGTTATATGCTAGTAAAATTTTTCACATACTACTAGGAGAGAAATATGCAGTGTCCCTTATATACATCCCTTTATAATTTATTCGTAGAAGATATTTTTCTATTTCTATTTTTAAACTTTAAAATTTTAAAAATTATACCTTTTTTTATGTTAATAAATTTTATTGTTTACCTAAGCTTTAATCAATGTTTTATTTAAATTTTGTTTCTTTGTAGCTAAACAACTAAAAAAAAACAAATTTTAATAGTCTGTTGCCTGCAATGTTTCAAATGTTTTCTAAATGTGCCTTTTAAAAAATAAATACAAAGGTTTAAACAAGGTTAATTAAAATGTTAAATTCCTTTGTAACTGTAGAAACAAAAGCGTAATTTAAAACGCCTAGTATTATTGGGAAATTGGACCCTTTACTGAGTTTTCTAAACTGAATTTTCTCAAGAAATAAAAAGTTAATTAAATTTTCAACAAAATTTGCCTTGTTTTTTTATTATAAAATTTGTTTGTTTTAAAAAAATTTTTGTTTAATTTTCTGTATGATTTACTTTTGTTAAATTTGTTTATTAAATTTTTTTAAAATTATTGTTGAAGTTTACATTCTTTTTTTTTTTATATCTATTATTGATCTATAATACCTTAGAAACGGAATATGTTATGATAGCTTCCTGCTATCACACCTAGGGCATTATAAGCGGGCATTATGATAATGCCCCCTTATAAACCAAAAATAAATTTTTTTTTATTCAAAATTTTTTTCTCTCACAATAAAGATCAAGTTTATACAAAAAATTATTTTTTTTTTTAAAAAAAAACTAAAATTAAACTTTATTTCCAAAAAAAAATTACAATTTTGGGGAAAGTCCCCCAAAATGTAGCTGATCCCACTATAGAATGGTCGGTGTTTTTTTTTATGGTAGCAGCGATGGTAGCACTAACGCTATTTTGTATAGAAGAACAGTCCCTTAAAGAATTTTTCCCAATAGTCGATACGGAATTAACCTCGGAATTAACTGAATTGGCAATCATTTTGGCTACTTTTTTTTTGGATAAATTTTTCTTCATATATCCTTCAGCTACTGAAGAGCTTTTCCATTTCCCATGTTGTTTAGCGTTTCAAACAAGCACCTGCCTCAACAAGTAAAGTTGACGATGTGCGACGCAAACAGTGGCCGGTGTAAGCTTCTGCATTATCCAGTTTTAAAAATTTTGGCGATCAATGTTGGGACACTTCCTATGAATTTTTCCAATGGGTTGTACTGTACATCGACCCTTTCTATATGTAAAAAAGAATCTTCGCTCCTTTATTCCAGCTGGTCTTAATGTTGTGTACTTTTTTATTAAATTTAAAGCGCCTAAATCTTCTTCAATGATAGTAAAACTTTTTTGAAGTTGAAGTTTTAGTTTCTGGTACCTTTATAACCAAGACTGTTCCTCTATCTTCAATGTCATCAATGGTCATTTTGACCAACTCATTCGTCTTAAACCTCCAAAAACACCCATTACCAATATGACTTTGTGTACCAAGTAGATTCATCAGGAGCCTTCTTAATAAATTTTAATATTTGTTCTCCTTCCAAAACTTTAGACTTCTTCGGGACGTATCCTTTCGACTTCTTTTAAAAAATATGAGACGATGGTATTGCGAAATGTCTATATTTTCATAGACCATCAACGTAGACCTTAGGGTGGAATACTTGGTCCAGAGAGAGTTCGGACTGTATTTTTCCGACTAAAAATAATAAAGTTTGTTAAACATATGTATTTAAAATCAATAACTTACCAGTTCCTGGAAATATGCCATTAAAACGTTTTCGGTTATTTGAAAATTGCGTTCGCATCTTTCCAAATACCAAATATGCCATACTCCCGATCATACTGTTGCCTTATTTTGGCAAAATTTTCGGTCGCTTTTATGGCCTTTTCTCTTATATTTTGTGGAATTTCTTCCATTTTGAGCAAATCGTTAAATAAAAAATCCCAACTGACTAACTGACAGAAACATCAAGTCAAACTTAACACCAGTCATTATCTACTTACGTATACAGGTACAGGTGCAACTTATTTTTTATATTGCGAATAAATAATGTAATTAGTCATTGAAAAACTCTTTTTTTGGGTAAAACATAAAGCATTGTATGCACCACGGGCTTTACTGGACTATAATGCCCATCAGGTCGAAATCTAGCCCTCGGGCCAGAGGCCCTCGGGCTATTTCGACCTTCAGGGCATTATAGTCCCAGTAACGCCCTTGATACATAAATAGCTATTAAATGCTAATTTTTTCGTTCTAATATCTAAAAAATATTGACATATTAGGGCGGCAAAAATATATTAGCCTGTGGGCGGCAAAGTTAAATTCGGCTCTGTACTTATGTCAAAAAAGTAACCAATACCACGCATTATACAAACTAAAGAAACTTCCAGCTTACTCTAAAAAACTTTGACTAGCTTTTAGGTCATATGTTTAAAGCAAAAACGCTTTACAATTCAAAACCGGTGTTCTATTCATAGGTTATCCTATCGATCATTCACACCATAACTCGGTTATTATAACAACATAAAGGTAAAAAATAATAGATATAAAGGTGGGCTTAGGGGGTATTCTGGTCTAGAAAGTTAAAAAAAAAACGATTTTTTTTATATTTCAGTAGTTTAGATATTTAGGAATTATTTGTAAAGTAATAGCTAAATTTGTGTTCGGCGGAATCGCTAGAACAAAACGTTCTAGGTTTCGAGCTTTAAGTGCTCCAAAAGAAGGAAGAACGGCTCGTCTTTTGGAGAGAAATTCGTTAAATATTAAATTTGAAGTAGAAGGCCCTATATATGTACCCGGAATAGCTAATTAAAGAAATGTAAAATATATGTACTGTTCTATTTGTTGGACTACCTTAAACTTAACTTAAAACTTTAAACGCTCAAGTTCTAGTGGACCTTTTTTTTGAAGGTTAGCATAATTTTCTTTATATATCCCGCCATGTCAGAAACCAACAAAAAATCGAAATTTTTAATTTTTACTAATTTTAAAAATTCGGAAAGTTAAAAAATAACTGAAAAAAAACCTGACTCTTTTTTTAAGAAACTGCCATTCAGCGAGATTTAAAAAAAAAAAATTCTGCTGTCTGTCATAATGACATTTGTATTAATAAAGAATTTACCATTTTTTTTTCAATTATGACAAGATGGACATGCCCTTTTTCCCCTCTAATTTGACAGCGTGTTACTTTGTGAAATATGTATTTTTTGGTAAATTTTTGTTGTAAATTCCTTAAATGTAAATAAATGAATGATAAAAAAATTAATAGCCAAAATATTAATTGTTTTTTTAGTGACCATCAAAAAACGCCCGAAATTTGGGTCTCAAGACAAGACTAACACTTTAACCATTAACGGTGAGAGATCAAATAAAACCGATATCAGACAGAAACCTACGTTGCTAAATAATTTACCCTATAATTCTTGGTTACGTGAAATTTGGGTGTTTGTATTCAAAAACTTAGTTTTCACTTTGGAAGGTTAATAATATAAATATCATATAAAATAAGGGATTGTTAAAAAGACAAACCTGCCAATTCATTGTTTTTTTGTTTTAAATAGTTACATCACACGAAATAAACGATTAATTAATTTTTGAAAGAATTAGGTTAAAACCTTATCTTTCTAATTAGTTTTATGAAAAACTAGATAATAATGATGATGTTTATAAAAGAGCTTTGCCTTTAATTTTATGTATAAAACTTGACACAGAAATGAAATAATTTTCTTTTGTAATGGTAAAATTCTACATAATAGGATCTAAATTTGGTGATGTCTTAAAAAGTATTTTTAACTATGCAGTAAACGTTACAGATTTATTATTTAAAAATCTACAATACAAACTGTATATGTATAAACAAAAGTGTTAATCATAATTTAACCTTTTTTATTTAAAGTTTAAAGCCAACAAATCACCTTTTGTTTCCTATTTACACATAAAAAAATACATTTCTTATTTTTATTTTTTTTATTCTATTAATCTATATAAAGAGGTAAAGGGTTTTTTATAACAAAATACTTATATAGTAATTTTTTTATTGTTAAAGCTACCAAAATTTTATAAGAAGGCCAATTAAGTCGCCATATCGCCGTTATTCTCCTTTGGAAATATTTCATTTAGCAAGGTTAGCGTACCCTCGCTTACGAAAGAACGCTTTTATTTGAGAGTGTTTTAACACTAATTATTTCATAAACCTTTCTTGGTAAGACAACTAAAAATGTTTTAAAAGTAACTTTTATTTATTTGTAGCCTGTTTTTAAAACCGTTAAACTTTTGAATAATTTACTTGATATTATAACTTTAGTTTGCTGCCGCCACCAGCTGGATGGCTATCTCTAAAAAAACAGCACATATGTTAAGGTGATAAATTGCATTTCTTCTTTTCCCCCTTTTAAAATAGATAAATTGTGTTCTCATTGTTACGCATTTAAACTATCGAGACAATTACCCGTACTTCTAGTAGAAAAGAAGCTTTAATGTTTAATGTTAGTCATTCTTTAATTTAATACTAAAAGAAAATAAAATGCATCTCTATAAGAATAGATAAATTAAAGTTACGCTAAAACTTGATAAATACCCGTATTTTAGTAAAAAATGTTACATGTTAATTAATCATGTTTTTTATAAACTGCACCTTTACACACACCAGAGCTAAAACCCTTGACTAAGCAGAAAAATAACGCATGTAATTAAATCGCTTACGCCTAAAATGTTAAATACCTTCAGAAGAAATTTATATTTAATAATAAGTTTTTTTTTACATTATAAAAAAATTAATATGTTTAATATTACTTATTAGGTTTTAACGCTATTGCAAAGAATTATTTGGAATTAAATAATCTTATTTTTATGCTAATTTTTGCTGCAAATACCTTATATTTTCAAAACCGTAAACAAGATAGATATATGATCACAAATCGTTAAAATTTCCGTCATTGATCTAAGAAAACTTTTAAACGTATGAGGAAAAAACATATGTTATAGTCTAAAAAGGGTATTGTTTGGGTAGGAATTGTTGGAGATAATAGTCCCCCTTTTATTGCTGGTAATTTGAAAAAATTAATAATTTAGCACTTCTCCTAAATAATATTGTCGTGATAACTTTAACAAACCTATATCCTGATCCAGCAAACCCACAAGTTTTGGCAAATATAATATGGTTTTAGCAAGATGAAACACTGCCTCATTACCAAATTAATGTCCGGTAGTACCTTAACCGAGGAGGCGTGGACTCTAAGGAATGGCCATCACGATCCCCTGATCTGACGTCATAGGACTTCTTCTTATGGAAATGTTAAAAGTATTGTATGCAAAACTAAACCCCTCGACTTAGGTGTCTTAAAAAGACAAAAGACCTTCGAGACCTTGCCGCTCGGCCGTGCAGACAAGCGTGCGAGAAAGAAAAACAGTGGCTCACTCACTTTTCCACCTCGTTACACGTGCTGATTGGTCAGTGAAAGTGTCCCCGCTCTGCATGCTGATTGGTCTTTTTCAAATGCCCATGCGACTAGTTGTTATAAAAAAGTCAAAACATAACCGATAATGTTTGGGTTATTTACATTTATTTCATGTTTCGACATTTTCCTGTGTACGCAATGGATACATTGGTATTTACAAAAGGCTTAATTAAAGAAAAATATGATGAGTAATACAAAGATAATTAAGAGGTACATTTTTGTTTAATATGAAAACCAAAATTTGAAGATATGATTTAAAAAAATATCAGAGGTGTACCACAAAAAAAAATTCTTACGCACGCCACTGAGTAAATTACGAAGTCACTATTTTGTAATAGGGCACTATTAAATTAAATTCTGACCAAAATTTTGTTCTATTATCTTCAAGCGTGTAAAAGTTTTTCTTCAAAAACAATTTTCTTTTAACACTTTTAACTTAGAAACTAATACTTGTAGAGCAAAACTTCATTAAATTTTTTACAAAGAAGTTTACACTTATGCTTAACCTTTATGTTTTACCCTGTACAGTTAACGTATTTGTAAATTTTTAATTGCTGACTCCCAAATAAACTAAATTGGTCATCAGTCTAAGTTTTTCCATATAACAATATTTGGTATTTAGACCTTCGACAAAAAATATATTGTTTTTTTTTAATAATTGACATATTATTTTTAAATATGCATCCATTAAAATAAGCCCTTAATATTTTGTTACTCTAACAAATCTCAATTTAAAAAATATTGTTTCTGTAACGGAACCAAGTATGGAACCTTAAGTTATTCTTGTCCTCCATCATGATCGAAGCATATTTTTATTATGGACCAGGGTGTCAAATATATGACTCCCTTTAATGATTAAAACATTATCTTGCTTTAACGACATATTAGTAAACAATACTTATGCTAAACTTCATTGTGTTATCAATAATTATTATATTTAAGAGCTAGGTACACAAATTAATGAATGATAAATAAGAAAATATTATGTTAATCAGACATTTTAGGAAACAACATTTTTAAAAATTAAGGAAGCAACGTAAAGGTATAAAATTAAGACTTTTTATTTATTTTAGGGCTTGTATTAAGCGACCTGTATGGGTAAATATTTTTTTATTAGCTAAAATAAAGGTTTTTAACAGTACAATAGAATTTAAACCAAAAGGTTATTAAACATTGTGGACTACAGCTATTTATGGCTAATCTATTATTTCTCTACTATGCGTATGTTAACTAAATAATAATAATAATAATATTTATTAATCACCAGGGACTTAATAATGATTTTAATATCTACCGGTTTCACTTTTTTTCCTAAATTAAACAAATAATTTAACACCTTGGACTTGTAATGCTATTAAATTTGTACTGGATAAAATTAGAGTCACTTTGAAACAATTGTCAGAACGTTTTCTGGGTAAATTTTAATTTAAATTTTAAATAAAATATTTTATTTTTATGTTACTGCTTCAATCTAACTTATTTTTAAACAATTTTTTTTTCTACTAATTGAAGTTAAAATTATTTGATAGTCATAAATAAAGTTTGGAATTCTACTCTTATATAATGGTTACGAGCTCGTTAAGGATTAATATCATTAACTACCAATTAATGTCCAAGTTATTTATAATATTTTTCGGTGATCGTTTCGTTGCTATATTCTACAAACTATAATTTTTTGATTTTTTTAAACATATTTCGTTAGTAGGCAACTGACCTTACATATGTCATAAAATTTATATTAAAACGACAAGGTTATGTCAGGTACTAAGCACAAGTAAATAAGAAAAAACAATTTAGAATTTAAAAACAATATAATCACTTAGTCACTTAACTATAATACTTCTCTGGTAAATAAACTTTTGAATTGTGATTATTTTTATCTGCTTCATTTGAAAAATATGTGTACGCCTTTTGCATATAATTTACGTTATTTTATGTTAAAACATATGCACAAAATTACTAAAAATCTTGATAGTGCAAAAAATTTTAAGGTAACAGTTTGTTTTAGGAAACACAATTGTTGCCTCGAAGCAGAACTATCCTAACTAACAATAAATTAATTGTAAAACACATTTAAAAAAACCAGCTTTTATTTACAAATTTTAAAAAGACGAAAATAGACTTTAAATTTAATTAAACCCATTAATGTATTACATTATCCATTTTATGACAAAAGCGTGTCACAAAATTTATCTGTGTTAAAATGTGTGTAATATAATAAATTGATAAGTGTAATCTAATTTACAGTATATGTTCTTCTTCTTGGAGCATTTAAATAAAAGCTTGTTATTGAAAAGGTTTCTTTTTTTATCATTAATTTATTTTTTATTTTATTATAATTTTTTCGTTACCGCTGGGCATGTTTCTTAGTCACCACTAAACAATTCCTAACCTTTGCTGAGTTATAACTTATATCATAAGGCAGCATAAAAAATATAGTTTACCATTTGCAGGA
Source organism: Listronotus oregonensis (assembly GCA_019359885.1). NCBI lineage: Eukaryota > Metazoa > Arthropoda > Insecta > Coleoptera > Curculionidae > Listronotus > Listronotus oregonensis. The sequence continues at coordinate 18,883 of JAHBCN010016331.1, forward strand.
GTCCGTCATATTAAAATATTCTTTTTTAAATAAAAAATTGAGAGTATCTTTTTTAATAAGCAATAAATTCTTTAACATAAAATTAAAAGTTTTGGATTACACAAATAATGAAATTTTATTATTAAATAAACACTTTTTTGTTAAAGCCATGTGATACACAAGAAGGTTTAATATCTTTTTACACTTCAGCTTAAAGAACATTTTTAATTTAATATTAGAAGACTGTAAAACATTAAACCCTGATTGTTAAACTTTGATGAAAACAATTATTTAAGCAGTACAACATTTACTTTCTAAAAAGTATTTTGGTCCCCATTTAAATGTTTCCAAGGTAATTAATTTTACTTAAATAGCCCTTTAATTAGCTTGTGAGATTTGAAGTTATGTAAGCACAATATACCAATTAACAGCTTAATTTAATATTATCTCTAATAAAGTTTCTACCAAAAAGACACACCTTTTTGGTTTTTACATTACGTTTAAAAACAAAATACAATTTAAAAACAAAAAATAACATTGGAATAATCAAAGACTTTACGAGTAAACAAACTTTTTATAAAATAATACAAAACTCTTTGGTAAACCTTACACTTCTTTGATTTTTACTACATTTAATCCAATTTTTTGCACGGGTAAGTTTTATAGCAAACCTTATTTATTTACTCTTGCCTTTTTCAGTCTTTTCTCATTTTACACAGTAATTTAAAAAATGTGTAGTTTATTATTTTAAACTGGTTAGGAGTTACGTACAACAAAGTAATAAAATTTTCTTGTCCTTTTTTATGACGTTAAAATTTAACAAAATAATTTAGTTAAGTACAATTTAAGATTATTTACACTATTTTTAAAGAGTTAAGAAGTATATATATATA
>JAHBCN010016332.1:0-19951 GCA_019359885.1 Listronotus oregonensis
AAAAAATTTTTTAAAATTTTTTACGCAAAATAACTAAATTTTTTTCTGATGTTAAAAATATGATTTAAAATTTTTCAAGATCATTTTGAACCAGTAGCTGTCATTATAAAATATAAATATTATTATTTAAATCAATAATAAAAGTATTTAAGCGATGAGCTAAACACATAGCAGCATAGAAGATCAAGAAATATTAAGCGTCCTGTTAGGTATATAACACCCAGATAGAGGAGGCACTTATATTTTTTTTTATTAAAACAAAGTTTAAATTTTCTTTTAGTTGGTTTTAGGTGGATCGAAATGTTATGTCTTATTGCCTTGAGGCATAGTATTGGTTTGTTTCATTTGATGAATAGAACATTTTGAATCAATTTTTAGATGAATCGGAGTGGGTGTACTTACTTGTTTCAAAAAATATGGTTATTAGCGAAACATTTGGCCAAAATTACGTTTTTGCTTATATATTCTTTATTACTTATTTTATTAAAAATGTGTATATAACCTTTTTCACAATGCGTATCATAAAGCATATTTTTTGTTAAATAAATTTTTTCGTAGCTCTTTTAGTTTTTGAGATCTTTACGTTTATATTTTAAATTTAAATCGTTAATATCTCAAAAACCAAAAGAGCTTAAAAAATTACGTAGGTTTATTAAGGCAATAATTTTATTTGTTTATTATGTTTCCTAAAATTAATAGCTTTTGAGCTTATTAAAAAAAAAACGATTTTTTATGGTTTTTCCTAGGTAAAAAAATGCAATTTGAACCCGCTGAGCTGAGGCGCCAGTGCATCTTTGAATTGACTATAGTTCATAGTAATATATTAATGGCCAGCTTTTTTGCGATGGCCTCTCGGACTATATGACATATGTATGAAACCGATTTGCTCCTGACGTGACACTCACAGCACGCCATAGTAGTGTGTTTCTGCCTTGACGCGATACGTCACAACACGACCCAATAGTGTGAATCTGCCTTCAGTCTTAAAAAATGCTTAAAGCAATCAATTTAAATGCACGTACCAGAACTAAACTAACAAAAAATATAATTAACCTTTAAACATTATAAATTTTTTTTATTTAATAACGTAATGTTAAAATGATTTTCAAAGAAACACCACAATAGCTTTTATTATAAGTTATTAAGTAGAAACCAATTAAAAATATGATGATTTAAATTATTACGACGTTTTGCTAAACTAGTTTTTTTAATTAAATTAAATATTATATGGGATGTTAAATATGGATATTTACTTTATAAGTCCGGAAAATGAACCTTTACAGTATGAGTGAGATGTTTACCGAAGAGGCGACGAAGGAGCAGGGTCTGGAATTTCAAAACGAATACTGTAAAGAATTTTTAGACGAATAATGTACAATAATTTATTTCATACTTTACTGTTGAAATTTATGTTTTGAAATAAAAAAGTATTTTTAACCTGGCTCGCATATCTACAAAATAATGTATTGTCTGCTTTGGAAACGGATTTTAAAAGTTGTATTTACTGGTGGAAACATTGTCAGTAATGACATTTAAATTTAACGAATAGATTGCGTGTTATTTCACAATTATTTATGACAAAATTGACAAAATGGAGAAAGATGGTAAAAAACTGATTTCTAATAAAATTTTGCAAAAATCCAATAAGGCTATAGGGCAGCAAGCATGGGCGTAGCGATATAAGGGCAGGGAGGGGCAGCTGCCCCCTTAGAAGAGCGTCGTTTGCTGGTAAACTGTAATTCTGACGAGCTTCATATAAGACATAAGAAACTAACAGGCTTAATAGCTGGCTTGTGAAATCCAACTATACGTGATTTGATCTTTAATATAATTTTTGTTTACATCATTTCTTACTCTAAAAAATGTGACTTATAACGACAAGGGTAGCGCACTTTATTATTTATTATAGAAAAATGAATCATAAAACGTTTTTTAAAAACCCAAAAGAACTTTAAAAAGGTAGTAAAGAACCCTAATTCAAATAGACATAGGAGCTGAGCAGATGGGCCGGATGCTGGGTGAGAGGGGAAGCAACTGATCAGCCTATGTTGTGCGCCTTCATCGGTCGCCGCATTTATTCAAGCTATTTCTGATTTTTGGCTTCGGTGAACATTAGCTCCATTCTTAAACAGCAATAATTAGATTTTTTTTTCTTATTTATTACACCACATAAGGTCTGAAAAAATTAATTTTTTACTCACATTATTACAAAATAAAATAATTTCTTTATTTTCTATATAAAATATACTAAAATAATATGGTCGACCAACATGGAAAAAGTGAGAAAGAATATCTACAAAAAGAGATGATACGATATCGTTTTGTTTATCATTCTCTCCTTGAATAAGCAATGTTGTCAGATGTTTTCTAATAATTTGTTATTATTAAAGGTTTTTTTTCATTTACCAGAAATAAAGTTTTTTTATAGAAATAACTAAGCAGAACTAACAAACCACAACTTCCAAACTATAACCTAGTTCTGGTTAGTTGTCGTTAAGTTTTCCTCGTTAAATTGTAAGTTTTCTTTATTATAAATGCGCCGTCGACCAAAATGAAAAAGAAAGTCTGATATCTTAATTTTTTGAATTTTTATAGGCAAAAATAGGGTAGACCTCACTTTAAAATATTTACCCTTTTTAAAAAAATATATTTTTTCGTAATTTGTGTACTTTTATTTAATCCATAATGCTTTAAAGCTAAATTTAAATTTTTTTTTTGATCCGACAACGTCGAAAATTCTGGCTTTTTACTTAACCTGAAAACATATTGACTTTTAATTTCATTTTTCTGTGCAAAAATGCATTTTTTTGTAATTTTTCTTATTGAAATTTACTAAACCAAATGTGTGCTGTTTATCTGTAATATATATATTTTTTTTAATCGAATGGAGCTAAACGGCACCGGACCCCTGATTTTTATATATTTTTTTAATTACTATCTTCAACGTGAAACTCATCGATCAAAACAAACAATATAATCTTGGATTTCCTTTGTCTGCCCCCCCCCTGATCTACAATCCTGTCTAGGCCCACGGCAGCAATTACCAAAAAAATAGGCAGAATGGTATAAGAAAGAATTTTTTTACAGTATTAAGTCCGGTAAAAAAGTTTCACTGGACTAGTTCGGTTTAATATTATAAAAAAGTGACTTGTTTCAGATTCTTTCCTAATTGTAAAAGTAAATGCATACTTTTTTGTATTGACGTAAATTTAAATTGATTTGTATTTTTATTTGTAGTTTTACATAGACTTTAATACAAAACAGCATCACATTTCCATTTAATTCATGTAGTTTTGTTAACTAAGTACTTCAGAATTATAAAGACAGAATTTGAAAATTCACATTAAAGAAAACAACACTGTATTTTTTATTATGAATAGTTTGAGGATGGTTAAATAAATAGTGTATTATATTATAAGGATTAAAAGTGCATCTTTTTTGAGAAATTTTTTGCAGTTGTGGGGGAAGGCAGGAGAGCAAAGCAAATTGGGGAGGAAAATAAGCACTTTAGTCCGTATGATTTTTTTTCTGAACCAAGTCAAAATTAATACATTTTTATTCAAAAATTTTTTTTACCCTTTTAATCCTATGTTTAAAAATATTTTTAACCCAGGTTTAAAAATTTTTTGCAAGAACGAGCGCATTTTTGTAATAGAGAAGATATTTTTTTGCACCTAAAAATAGTACAAAAATGTCAAAATTTTTTGACGGTCGAAAAAATAGTTGATGCAGGCCCCAAAAAAGCAGATTTATAGGAAATATTTTTACTTTACTTGGATGCAAAATTTTTAAAAAATATATAAAAAATAATTGTGTGACAATTTTTCATTTGTAGGTGGATAACGCTTATAAATAAAAGAAATTTAAAACTTAATATTTTATGTTTAATCCTTCTAAAGTAAGAGAAACAATTAAAAGCATATTTTTTAAATTAACTGTTCTAATTATGATTCCATTTCTGGACGTCTGTTGTTAAAATAACGAAATAGGTTTGATAATTTAGACATGTACCTAAAAGGTACAATGGTAAAAATGGTCTTTGAAAATCGGAAAGTTAAAGAAACCTGCTTATTAATTGCCAAAATTATTATAACATCTTGTAATATTACTTATTATATTTTTTTTAATTGCCATTTACAATATGAAGTTCTTTGAAAAGAAAACATCTGTTCATATCTTCGATATAATAAGATAATAAATAGTTTGGAAACTATTTTTCTTTTTACAAAACTAATTGTTAAAATTAATCAACAAAAAAAAATTAAAAGTATTTTGGGAATCACGTAAAAAATCTTTTCATAAAAATCCTTAAACCTAAATAATTTTTTAAACCCGAATGCATATTTTGCCAAACTTTTAAAAACTTAAAATATCAAAGGCTCCATTTAGATAGGAAAATCTGTTTAAAAGTTTAACTTCTGCTTTCAGTTTCTTTTCCCTGTCGTGCGGTTATAAAATTTACATTTTTCGGTGAAAGTAAACGCGTAGAAAAAACGTTTTTATTAAGTGATTTTTGCAAAAAAACCCATCCAGCTTGATCCCAAAGTCTGTAACGTTTAAAATCCACTCATTACTCCATAAATAATTTATTAGGATTAAGAAAATACAGATTTAAAAAAGTTCTATTTAATTTTTTTAACAAAATTGAGCTGTAAAAAAATCTCTACATTAGTTAGTCGTCCCAAAAATATTTTATCTTTTAGGTTTTTAAACCTAGTAGTACCATTGCTTAAATTAAATTTATAAAAGAGGATTAGACAATGGTTATAAACCTCAAACCTCCAAATCTTTAAGTTTCGAGTTAATAAACGGCTTCTTATTTTACTTAAAAGACTCACAGTACGTTAGTCTTTAGGTCTTTTGTAGACTGTCTCAAGATAAAAAATTTTACCCCCTAGCAACATTTTAATCTAAAATAATAGCATATTTAATTTTTCTCATTACCTTAACACGATGACAACTTAATGAGGCCTTTAAGGAAATAAAACCATTGAACATGAATGCTTTATAATCCGTTTGAAAAAGATGTCAAAAGTGCATTGAAAACACTTATTTTTTTTTCTTTATCTAAATCTTTTATTTTTCCTTTTAAAGTTTTTATAGGTTTTTAATTTATTTTTTTTGTGCCAACTATTTCTGTCTTTTTAACTATAATGTCAATAGTTTTATTTTTAGGATAATATTAGGTAACCAAATAAGTTCGTGCGGTTGCTGTATATCGCACATTGCCAGGTATTGTTTATGTTGTTACATAGCGATAGTTTCACCGCTATCACTTTAGTATGAATCCTTCTTTCTCCCCACATAAAAAGGGTAAAATTGTTAATTTTAGTTTTAGTGATTAAAAAAGGCGAAATAAAAAATAATTGGTTGTTTCTTTTGAGTAAAAGTTGGACAAAAACTGCAGCGGCGGCGCAAAAAAAATGTACCCATTGGGGATGAGCCGTTAGGGATTGAACAGCACAAAATGGTTCAAAAAATTTTTTCGGGAGATCCCAGTTTAAACGATGAACCCCGCCAGGGGGACCAAAAATCATTAAAACGGGTCTTGAAAGTTGTGGGCGCAAATTCCAGGAAACATACCAAGAACTTGAGAAATGTTCAAAGTCGGTGAAACATTTAGTTGCATTTTTTTTAGCTGGAAAAACGTGAAAGAAGAAATGAGTCCCACAGAATTGACAAATGATCACAATTTAAGTCGTCTTACCATTTTTTAGAAAATATACGAACCCTAATAAAATTTTTTAACGGTTATTAACCTGGAAAAAAATGGATTTTGTATTCGAATTCTGCTTCGTATCATTGGTTGTTATGATTGGTACCACAACCCCCAAGGTTCCCTTCCCCCAAACAAGGTTTTGTAGTGTGTTTCGTACACAGCAACTGGAATTGTTTATTATGAGTTTTTGAAAAGGGATCAAACCTTCACTGCTAACTTGTATTATGAGCTGCATCAATGAGTACAAGTAGCACTCATCCAGAAACAGCCTTCTTTGATCAATCGGAAGAAAGTAATATTCTTCCAAGATAACCCCCCCACCGGAAAAGGACCCAAAAAATTTGAACCGGGCTGGGAAATTCCACCCCCGCCTTTTTTTTTCCGACATTTTTTATGTTAAAATATTTTTTTGTCTCGAAACTGAGAAAACCAACAGTTTAAAACGGAGAGGTTAATAAATGCAGTCCGCAATTTTTTTGATTAATCCAGGAATTTTTTGCAATACCGGCATAAAAAATTTTTCAAGTTAAAATATTGAGTGTGAAAAAAAAACTTCCAAAATAAATATTGTCTTATTGTTTCTCAATAAAAATTTATATTTTTTAACAAAAACCACACGAGCTTATTTGGTGACCTGATAGCGTTTGTTTTATAGTCTACTTCTACATATAGTTTAAATAAATCGCAAACTAACATCATTTGTGGTGTGTCATATTTTGAAAAAGAGAATTTACTATGCTATCTTCTTAAATTAAAATGTACAGGGTGTTCTATTTAAAAGAATGAGGTTGGGCTGATAACTTTTCTACCTGACCCCGTATGCTTATTTCAAAAACAAAAGATTATTCAACAATAATTATAATAAGGTCACTTATGTAAAAAAAAGAATAACAATAAAAATGAAAAAAGGGGGAGACCCTGTATAATTTTTATAAAAAACAAAAAATAAGAAAATACTTTTTAATTTTTGTTTATTTTTGCCAAAAAAACCCCAAATCATGATTACAAACGTTGTTTATCAAATAGGCTTTTTTTTTTTAAAAAAAATTTGGGTTCGTTTTTTTGGAAACGGACTTTCCCCAGAATAATCATTTAAAAAAATTACGAGAGTGGTTCCAAATTTTCCCTTTTAGAGTAAAACCGCAGCTTAAAATATGAGAATATATTCAAAATTTTTTTGAATAAAAGAAAAAAGGGAAAAAATTTAATTAAAAAAAAACCCCCCAGTGCGAAAAATCGTAAATCCATTACTATTAAAATTTTTACAAAATATCATTATTTTTAAAAGTTTTTAAAAATTTAAAACTTTTAAAAAAATTATGAAAAATTTAGTAAAAAAATTTATATCAAAAAAATTTAATATTTTTTAGATATTTTTTGTTTTTTTTTTTAAAAAAAAAAATAGTTGTTTTTTTCCATTTTTGAATATTTTATACCGTACCTCAAATACTAAGAAAATTTTTTGGGGGGGAAGGGCCAAACCTAATCTTTTGTAAAAAAAAAACTTATAAAAACCCCTTTTATAAATGGGGGAAGTTTTATTTTTTTTTTTTAAATACTAATTATATAGAATGTATAATAATATAGTTACATGAAACCCCGTGACTTAGAAAGTTTTTTAACAGAAAAAATATGGTTAAAACATTTTTAATCTTAAAATTACAGGCTAAAATAATGAAAATAGGTTTATACCAACGAAATAATTTGTAAATTTTATTCTATCTTTCTTGTTAAAATTTTGTTGGAAAAAAAGAAAAAAACTAGGGTTTAATATTGAAAGGGGGTTTAAATGACTTTTTAAAATTTAAAAAACATCATTATGTTTTTTTTTTGAAAAAACCATTTTTACCCCCCTTTAGAAATAAAAGAACTTTTTTTAATAACCAATTTCCCAAAAAAAAGGAAAAGGCCTTAAAGGGGCCTCGTCCATTAGCCACCCAGTAATCGGGGCATGTTTTTTTTTTTTTTAATGATAATAAAATAAATAACAATAAATATCGGTGTTATAGCGTCTTATTAAAACTATATGATAACTAAATCTTCTTTCTTCGATATTTCAGGCTACAAATAAGATATTGTGATATGGTTTTCACTGGCCAAAAAGTACATTTTACTAATTTTTATGAAAAAAGTAATTATTGATTTAATTTTTAGAAATTTTGCAATTTTCTGTTATTAGATCAAAAACGCTTAGGGCAATTACTAAGAACAAGACGTATCACAAAAAGATTAAGGTTGATGGAGAATAAATTTTTTTCCAAAGACCAAGTTTGTTAAAACCTTTTTGTTTAGGAGTAACAGCTGTTTATTTAAAAAAATTAAATTACCCCCACCACTTTATTTTTAACAGATACGTCCCAAAGGGGTTAAACAAAAATTATTGAGTAAAGGTGAGCTTAAAAAATTTATTTTGGTGAATTACAGGATGGTTTGTGAAAAACACTTAAAAATTTTAAGTTTTGGGTTTTAGCCCCTGGCGACCATCTTGAAACTGAAAATATTTTCCAGGTATTTTTTTTACTTTATTAAAATTTTTACCGTAAGTCTCTACGACGAATAGTTTCCAAAATACATCACTTTGCATTCTTATCTGGCCACCCTTACTAATTTGGGTTGTGCTGTATAGAACTATTTTTAAATTTTAAATATGCACGCTATTTAGGTATAAAAATTTACCAAAGATGAAATAAATAAATTTATTGTTAATCAAATATCTACCTCACATCATATTTATAGAAATTAGTTTTTAAATAACTTCTTTTTTGTTAAATTTCAATCTATACTTTTGGCTGCCAGAACACGTACAATTCAAACCGTTTTACCCTGTATTACGTGTCAGATATAAAAATAATGATGCTACCCGCATCACTCAAACAAGGCCCTTTCTCTTGTTCATGAAAACCTCTGTTACCCAGTTATCACAGACTAATGCAAATGCCAGTAAAATATTCTAGTTTGTACCGCAGCTGGCTCTTTAATTTCCATAAAACAGGCGTAACATATTGACAAACACAGACGCATAAGTTTCATATTTATTTGCATCTATTTAAACAGTTCATTAAATTTCTATGAAAACATACCCTTTTTAAAATTCTATTTTTACGATATTATTGTGACCCGCTTGATTTTTAAAGCCTGTGGTTTACACGAGATGCATAAAAAATTATTCAGTTTTTTTCACATAGATAAACTAATAGAGCAAGAGCCCGTGACCGCCAGACTTACATTATGGTATAAAAGCAGAAGTTTCCCTGCGCAATGTATCCAACAGGGGTAGGAACAAGTGGCTACTTTGAAGTTTTAATCAATCCAATTTGTGGCCATCCTTCTCTAGCACCCTTAAATAAAATAAATTATCCTTATAATAACATTATATACAGGGTGATTCCTAAGTTGAAACTTTTTTTTTTTAAAGAAGCGACTTTTTAATTTTTTTTAACCCAAAAACAAGAAAGCAACATAAATTTATTTGCGCATCAAAAGATAGTTTATTTCTTATTTACGTTTGTTTTTTGCATTATGGGTCAGTCGCTTGGATTTTACCGGACAAGTCGAGGGTTGCCTTTGCGCGCTTATCCTCGGCGCGGGTGTTTTAATAACCTTGTTTTACGGGCTAGGAAAACTGGCAATTTGCAAGAGCATCGTAAAGGGCATGTAGGAAGACCGAAAAATCCAGAAAATTTGCAAAGGGAAGAACAAGTTTTAAATTCTATCGAGGAAGTAGTAGTATCCTTTTTACGTTCAACGTGTCCAAGCACTACAGCTAGAAGACTTCCGCGGTCGAGTTCAGTTTTGTGAATGGTTTTTACAACAGCATATAAATGGTCAACATTTTTTCACAAAAAGTCTAGCCATGGACGGGGTAATATTCACTCGAAATAAATTTAAAGTTTTCGAAATACGCATGATTGATTAATGACAATCACCATGCAATTCAAAAAACGAATTTCCAACAACGATTTTTGGTAACTGTGTGGATAGAAATTGTGAATGGTATGGGTCGTTTCTTTTACCAGACCGTTTAACAGGCGATATTTAATTGGATTTTTTGCAAAATCATTTGGCTGCTCTATATAAATACGTTCCACTACATATTAAGCAAGCTATGTGGCTTCTACAGAATGGGGCACCTCCCCATTTTAAATAAAAGGTTTGGAAGTTTTTAGACATTACTTATCCGAATAAGTGGATTGGTCAAAATTGACCGGACCAGTTGCATGGCCACCGAGGTCACCAGGCCTAAATCCTTGTGACTTTTTTTTTAGGTTATATAAAAAATTTAGTTTTTAGGATGCCTGTAAAGATACAAGAAGAATTAATTGGTCGCATAGAGGAGGCTGCGGCAACAATTAGAGGAAAACCGATTTTTCTGTTACGCGCCGTAACGGAACACTGGTTACGTCGGACAGAACGTTGTGTTGAAGTGGGCGGTGACAACTTCGAACACAATATTTAAGACATGACTGTATTCGATACACTTAATAAATGTAAATAAATTTTTAGTATTTTGAAAAAAAATATTTGAAAAAGTTGTTTAATTTAATGAGTACTTTACACAGTAAGAAAAACGTCAAGTTAGGAATCACCCTGTATAAGCGCTAAGTTTTATCTACAGTGTAAGTCTCTAACTTGAAATTGGTTCAATAAATTAAAATAAACTTATTTTCTTGGGAAAAATGTTCAGACCCGACAATTAGTATTTTTAGTCGCTCTCTCTCCCATGAAAAAAAATGTATAATCCATTTTTCGCAAATTAGAGATATTACTTTATTTAGCTATGGTTTTTAATTCGAAATCTAAGGTATTAACAAAGTATTTTTAATGTTCGTATCGAGTTACACACAGTGTGTCCGGGAATATATGGTAAATCGGCCGGATATGAAAAAACTCGTAAAAAGAATACTACAAAGTTTATATAAACTTTTTTCGTATTGTCCTCTTCTTCGAAGATAATGGCTAACAAAAAGCTTTAATGGGATCAAGTTTTTTGGACATTTATTGAAACATCAGGTATATTTTAATTTTATTTTAATCAGATATAATACTAAGTAAAAGTCCTTAAATTACTATTAGAGGAAGTGTTGTGAATTATTCACAGCTGCAGAGATGGACTAGCTGCAACAGTCATGACCCCCTTTCTCTGCGTCCCGTATTCATAAAAACTTTAGACAAGGTTTTTTACAAACCTTTATCCATTGACCAAAAATAAAGTATTTTTTATTTTTGTCGCTAATCCAAACCGTTTTTAAAAAAACGTCGTCTTATTAAAATAAAATTAAAATATACATACTATGCTCAACGTTTTAACCTTTAAACTAAGGGGTGATAAAGGTTTAAAAAAACTTGTTTTTTTGAAATATCTGGAATACTATTTCAGATATCTTTACGAAACTTGGTATACATGTACTATTCATATAGATGCATTATCTACTAGTGGCATTCGTACGGGATTTAAATTTTATTAAAAAAAGTGGTACGCCACTTGAATTTTTTCATGAGTATACTTTTTAGCATAACCTGATCACTTTTACATAAAAAATACTTTCTGTGTTATTCTCGTAAAATGCACCCTTCTCAATAAAAAGAATTAAATTTGAATTAATTAATTTCGTAGCAAGAGTCTTTAAATTTTAAGGTAATTCAGTTGGCCCGGATAAATTCCTTTTAAAAACGACACAAATCTAGGTAGACTAAAATAAGTTGTTTTTAAAACTTCAGTGTCAAAATACAGGTTGTTAGCGTTCTAAACGTTCATTTAGTTTATTTAATTTTTTCTTTGCGTTGCAACAATGCATTAAAAGCCAGAGTATTTATGAGGAAAGATACTCGAATCGTACCTTGCCGGATAGTCAAACATTTTCAAATTTTCTTAGCTGACTTATTGAAACTGAATGTTTTGAAAACCTACTTAAAAGGAGTACTCTACACTGTCAGAACACCCGAAATAAAAGAAGCAGTGTTACAAGAAATCGTCTAACATCCTAATTGGGATACAGCTACAAGTAAAATTGCCAGCGCTTTAAATATTTATCATCAAATTATTTGGAGAATATTGTTTTTTTTTGTATCCATATCATATTTAAAGAGCACAGGCTTTACTTCTCAGGATTTCAGGTACAAACTAAGTTCACAGGCGAAGCAAATTTTTCCGAAAATGCAATTTAAAATTTTCATAAAAATCATCTATGAGTGGAAGAAAACCCTCATTTCATAATAGCAATTTTCGATTAATGTATTTGTCAAGACTTGTTATTAATCGTTTAATAGGCTCATTTTTTTCGCCAGGACGCCTTAATGGACAATTCTACTTATATTTTATCCAAAAATAACTACCTGGGTTGCCAACTGCATTGAGAAATCAAATATGGTACTATGCACTATGAAGCTCCAGCTTATTTTATTGAAGTTGTCCGAGATCATTGGCCTTGGCCAGCAATGTCCCCCGATCTCAATATTTTAGATTTTTTATTATGGTATTACCTGTGTTAGTTTTGAAAACATTTCGGATTAACTAAGTTAGAAAATTTTACTTTATCTTTATAAAACTGAATAAACACAAAACAAAGTAAGATTAATAACGAAAAACTCAGTTTTTATGTACTTCTCTGACCGAAAGGAAATTTTAAAACCTTCATAACATTGCAGAGATTGTGCTGCTAATAATAAATTTTTATTTTTCTTTCTAGAAAAGATAAAAATTATTTTTCTTTCTTTAGTTAAAAAGTAGTAGTTTTCTTTTATACAAGAAAGCAAAATAACATTCTATTGGAAATAAGTTAAAATAAATTACTAAAAATCAAATAAAATATACTTCTGCGCAACCATAATTTTGAAAGCGTCAATATAATTAGGCAAAAATTATGTGGTAAGGATCACAAGTAACATACTAAGTATTTCCTACAATTTTTAAAAATATATTCCAAATTATTCTGCACTTCTTATCCGAAGAACTCATTTTATTTATGGTTAATTTGGAACATAAAATAGACAAAATTTCTAATAATAATTCAAAATCAGAATAAAAATACCTTAAAATATTTTCCTTTTATTTGATGTTAATAAATTTAATTATGTATTCAACCCATGTTAAACTTTATTTAACCTATGCCTAATATACTTAGGTAATTTAATACTTACCTCTCTCTATATTTTAGTAGCTACCTTAATATAAAATAGTTGTTTACAAGATATTTGAAACTATGTATCATATCATATAACATAGGTTAATTAATGTTTAAACGGTGGTTATATGTGTTGTTAAATTTTGCAAATAATGTTTGGCTTTTCGTAAAATTAGTTACATTAAATTTTTGATTTCATATTTCTAAATTTCTTGTTTTGTTTTTATAGTACCCCAAGTTGTGTACAGGTAAAGAGGTCTAGATCTTCATAAAGTTAATGTCATGCTTATTTTAGGACAAAAGACAAAGCTTTAAGGAAAAATATATACCGAAGTTTTTTAAGTTTTGAAGTAAATTTTTAAATTTATGATTAATTTTTTACCATTAACAATAAACAAAAAAACAAGAATCTTATAAATAATATACCTTCATTTTAGAGTAATTACTGATTTCTTTTCAAAAATGACATTCACACATGCATTCCATCCGTGCAGTGTTGTTCTCTATAACAACCAGAACCACGTACATCAGCTGCTCCCAAGATTTGGTGGATTTTTTGTGAAGTCCTTGTATGTCCAAGGCAGAGTGGCTGCATTTTTTAAGTGTTCACAGTGTGTTTTCTTACTTGAAAACATTTCGTGGGTGGTAGTTGAAATCCAAAACATGTAAAAAAAAGTTAGTTTGTTGGTTTCTTTAACAGTTTTAATTAATGCTTCTTAGTTCGCTTTTTAGTTAAATAAAAAGTAATAAAATTTTAAATATTTTAATAATTACTACCGGATTATTCAATTTTAGTTTTTCGGGGTAATGTTAGCTGATGATTTCGTTAAATAAAACAATCTTTTACATACTTTATTAATGGTTATTTTAATTAATATTCAAAAATATAAAATTTTAGCAATGGCATATCTACTAGTGTTTTCCCACTCCATAAATTAAAGTTTACTTTTTAGCTTTTAAAGAAATCGTTTGAGTATTAAGTATTTTTTATAAAACCTAATTTAGTATTACCACAAAAAATTATTTTTAAAATTAAATGTAAGAAATTACAAATTTTGCGAATGCCAAAGTTACTGAAAAAAATGATAATTATTTTTTTTAAATAAAGAGATTTTTTAAGCGCACTCAAAACCTTTAATCACTTAATAATATGTCAGCATCACAAAAACTAAATTTATGAATAAAAAACAAGTTGCGATTTTCTTATTCTTTTAACTTATTTTGCAATATTTTTTTTTAATTGAAAAGGTTACTTTAATAGGCAATTTTATTTTCTACAAAGAAGTTTACTACCTATTTGGCCAAGAGTGTATAAATTTTAAGATAATTTTAAATTTTTAAAATGATGAAAAATCTACCACATCCGCCAAAAAGTAAGCGTAAGTTCAATAATACATTTTTTTATATTCAGGGACCCAAAAATCACATTTAATCATAAAATCGTTTTTACGAAATTGTTTTTTATTCAAAGTAATATTAAATGACCTACTTAAAGGGTACACATGACGGAATGTCTTTTAAACTGCTGCTCAATTACACTGCACCTCGGCGTTTTTTTTTTTTAATATTAAAAGGTTATTAGTCTACAAAAAAAATAAAAATGTAAAATGCCGTTTCCATTTTTATGAATAATTTTTTTAATGTTTCTTTATGGTGTAAAAGAAGAGTCCTTTTTTACAAAAACTTTGTTAAAACCGACTATCTGCAAAACATTTTTCTTTGTTGTCAAAATAACAAGTTGCTCAAATTTTTAATATGTACATCGTTTTTTTTATTGTCTTTTTCGTATTTAATGGTTAATCGCAGCATATACTTTTTCGGATAATCCTTAATGCTTAAAAGTGTCTTTAAATAGTCAGTTTAAATTTTATTTCGGAAAAATCAAATAACGCGTCAGTAGCACCATAAAATACATAAATTTTATTTCGAAAATAATCACTGCTTAAAGTTATTATTATACATTTATAATATTATTATACATATTATATACAAAATTTAAGCAAATAAGGACATTTGTTTTAAACGTCTTTTTCTTAAGTTTAAAAAAATATATTAAGGGCACAGATAAAATTATTTTCTCTATTCTCTATTTTATACACCAGAGGATCATTATCTTCCTGTCGTAATTTTTTCCGCACGTTATTTTACTGTATTTATTTATTAGCTTTAAACACAAATAAACAATTTATCACATTGTAGTATTTTTAAAAAAGAAATACACAATGAAGTTTTTTAAAAATCATGACTTTTTTTGGTAAGCAGCTTATAGGAAATGAGAAGGGCCGACCATAATTTAACTTAAAAAACAAGTAAAACAAAAGTGTAATTAAAAAAAAATTAAAACATAATAAAGACAATCAATGTAATAAAAATCTCCAAGATCATTTTTAATTACCTTGCTATCCAGCTAATTCAGCTAATCGTATATTTTTAAAGTCCGTTAACTAAGCTTAATTTGTATATAAAAGAAAATCTACTGGCCGCTCAGCAAAAAAAAAGTGGAAGTACGGACTTTTTGGACACCCTGTGTAATATTTTTTTTTTGTTAAAGAAACTACAACACAAAAAAAATTTATCAAGTATTCGAAGTTAATTGATAAATAAAATAATCATCTGGCAAGTAAAATTTAGTATTTAGAAAATTACCATATCTACGCCATTGATAACTTTAAAAAAAATTAAAAGTGTTTTAAGATAACTGACCATATTCTCTAAAAGTTGTATAAAAATTAAAATCCTAAATACAAAAAATTTAGCTTTTACGAAAATCTTAGGAAATAATTATTTACCGAACCGCTATTGACGCGTTATTAAATTTTTCAAAAAAAAAAAATACCTGATCATTATAAGAATACTTGTAAACATTTAACATTATTTTAAAAATTATCCATTGCGTTAACTCATTAAATACAGCAAAAACAATATTAAAAAAATCCTAATTTAAAAAAAAAAAATGATAGGCTTGAAAAACGCAGATATCAAATTTTTTTCATGGTTTACTAACACCATATGAATAAAAAGTAAAAAAATATTGTTGTAGAGCGTCACTTTTAACAAAGTTTTTCTAAAAATAACACTATTTTTACACCTTGTAGAATGAAATCAAGAATAACTTTTAAAAAATTGAAATAGCTATCTCTCTGAAAAAAAGTTTTCCTACAAATTAGTCTTTTATTTTTTGAAGATTAAATACGATTTAGAATTTACCAAAAAAATGTTTAGTTGCAATAGAATTGAGCAGCAGTTTAAATGCCTGTCTAAAATCTACAGGTTCTTTAGGATCCAATTATTCCTGTATATTAAGATATAGGTCGCGCAATATCTCGCTGAGACTCGATATTATGACTTGTAATCTCAAGGTGCCTAGCTCGATTCCGAACTGGACAGGGGCCAGACAGAATATTGCGCCTAGCTCATTTTCTCAATTGCTCACAATCTTTTTGACAAACTATGTTTTTCATACTGCTTCCCTGTCCGCGGAAAATCGCGTTCTTGTAAGCGTCGCACTCGCGGCGTCGTTCTGCCAAGGTTTTACACGGAAAGGGGTTTAGACTAACCGGGAGCTCTAACTCAGCGATATATTGGAGAGTGCTTTCAACCCACGGACTTTCCGCTGAGTCCCCGACACTTCCCAGATATAGCGCAGACCTCTCCGCAGCTTAACGACAATGCTTTGGAGAATATTAATTTATTTTTGATTGGCTCTTGGGCCCTAAAGCGGCACCCACATCCTGTTGGTAAACTTCGGGGTGGTTTCCACCCTTTGCCTGGTCCTGATTTAGTCGATCGGGGTCTGGATGTGAAGGGGAAGATGTCCCCTTGTATCCCAGTCCGTTTTGAAGAGTGGCCGAGGCTTATTCAGCCTGGTCAGCCCAATCATGGAAATCGCGCTGGCTATATCTGATCCCGGATCGTCATTACTTTTGGGGTAGATTTCGCCCCAGGCCGGGCCCAAATCGGGGTGGCCAGGGTTTCATTGGGAAGGGGAAGCTTCACTCTTCATTCCCATACCAAGTTTAAGGGTGGCCGTGGCAGTTTGGGCCTGGCCTGGCTATCTGGCCCGTGGGCCGGGGTGAGAAACATGTGGTCAGGGCTGGTACATATACAGCAGGGTTCCGTTCATTATCCACAAGTAACTACGGGGCTGGCCGCCGCCTCCAATTTTCTTGTAACCTTTGCAAAGATACCCTTGCACACATAGAAGTAAAATATTGGGTATTCCTCGCACTGTCGTGCGGTGGTAACGAGGCAAAACGTCGTCTAGCCCGGTTTCGGCGCTGGGCACGCCCGACGATTGTTTTGCCCCGAACCAGCACTACAGGGCGGGAAGTCTGTTGTACCCTTCCGGGTCGGCAGAAGAAGCAAAGCTCTGCAACGCCGGCGTCAAGTCTCGGTTCCCAATCTCCTGGTCGGTAGAAGGAACCGAAAGCTGCAACGCCAAAAGCGGGGATTGGCTAATGCTTAAGGTATGTGTCGCTCCAGCTGTTAAAAAAAAACTGCCGTGTGATTTGTATTAATCTATTTTGCATTATACCACACAGTTCCTCACATACTTCATTAAAATTGTTCTTAGATATATTGACAGTTACTAAAAAAGGGAATAAAGAATTTTAATTTATAAAGTCCGAAAATAAAAACAGCTCTTCGCCACCATTCAAGCTTTCCACGAATAACAGAAAAAATTAACAAATGCCTCACTTAAAAATCCAAATAATTCTAACGCGACCGTTTTACCAAGAAGGTTGCTAAAAAATAGCCCGATGAACACTCCAAACCGTAGGCTACCCGCCTAGCCAGATTCTCTGCATTTTTTATTAAGTTGTCGCTACCGTGTTGCGGGTTGTGTTACCCGCAGGACTCAGAACACTACCCGTGTTCCCAGCGTTTTGGTAAGAAAACCGGATATATTTATATAGTAACCCCAAAAGCAACTTATTACAGAAAAAGAAAATCAAAGTTTTTAACATTTACTCATACCCAAAAAAAAAAAACATTTAATTTTTCGCGGATTATTAAAATATTTTCACTATGGGTCGCTTGGATGGATGGCTATCTAAGAGGGACAAACAACCTTGCCGTCGGCAGAAGTTAACACAGTGTCAATTCGACATGGGCTGCGGAATCCCGTAACAAAATACTATTATCATAAGTACAGGGTGTACAAATAAGAAAGGACGCCGAAGCCGGCTGTATCTCAGAAAATACTTAACGCACACCATTGGGAAAAAATATTTTCAATAAAGTAGAAGGTACGCAAATTTTTTAAGTTTCTGAAATGGCCGCTAGGGGCGAAAACTGCAACCCTTTAATCTAAAAAAGTTAGGTTTTTGTGAATTTTTCATTTGACCAACAAAAAATCCCGATTTTTAAAGTCAAGGATAATTGAACCTTTTGTTTGATATTTTCGTATTCCTAAAAAAAAAAGTGGTGGGGGTATTAAGATTTTCTAAACAATCCTGTATTTCGAAACGTAGGCCGATTTTAATATACTTGGGGTTAAAAAAAGTTATTTTGGGCCATAAAAAGAAATATTTAAAGTTTTGTTAGTTTAATGTCGCCCTAGAGGGCTTTTGTCGACATTCCAAGAAATGGTTAATTTTCTCAAAAATTTAATGCATTGGTATAATTTTTTCTTTATAAAAGAGTAGCCAAATAATGCCTAAACAGCTCTTACAATATTTGGAGCTAAGAAAATTTTATACGTCAATATCTCAAAAACTATACAAGCTACAAGAAATTTTATAAAACATATATTGTGTATTTTTTAAAAACCTTTAATTTATGTTAAACAATCTTCTTATCTAAATGCAGTACTTTACCAGTTATAATCAAAAACGGGAATTCTAGGGGTATACCTTGAAAAAATCCCGAAAATTCAATTTTTTGATTATAACTCAAAAAGTACTGGATTTAGACAAAAATATTATACAGGGTGTTGCTGCCGAGCGGGAATAGGGAACCCAAATTTGGAGTCAAATATTGCCCCCAAAATTTTAAAAAATATCAGGATTTATTGAAGAGCACAATAAGTTCCACCCAAAAAAAAAAATTTAGCCAACAGTAAAATAAACTGCTTAAATACTTGCAAGTAGTATCTCATTATGCACCCTATACTTAGAAATCAATAATACAAAACCGTATCGATTTATCAGTGACAATTTAGATCAAATTTTAACCTGCCAAAAAAGAACAATTTTTAGGAATTTCAAAAAAATCCCCCATTTCACTTTAGTTTACACAATTCCAAACATGCACTCACAGTTACGCAAGACAATAAAACAAAAATTTTCCAATTTAAAAAAAAATAATGACGAAAATATCAGGGTTTAACAAATGTCAAAATTCCCCCATTAACTGCCAGACAATAACCCCAAAGATTATAAAACTATTTCCAGTTGGTAGTTGGTACATCGATATTCTGGCACATTCAGCGGAAAAATTTTTTATTTGGGCTAAATTTTCATTTTTTAAAGGAAAAGCTTAGTTTTTAAATGTCCCCATAGAAAAAAATTTTTGGGGAAAGATCCAAGACCTGGCTGGCCAAGATATTGGGGGTTCGGGCCTATGATTCGATTTAAAGCGGTTTTAAGATTGCGCACAGCTCTGGTACTTGGGGTTTGGGGAGCCATCCATTTGATACCAAATCTTTGATTTTCACGAGCAAGGTTGTTCAAAGCAGGCAAAATTTGTTCCTCAAAAATTCCAGAAATATCCCCATTCAAATTTCTTTCGGAAAAAAAGGTCCAAGGAAAAGGCCGAAAATTCCCCCAAAACATTATTTTTTTTTGGATATTGAGTCCTTGTCTCAACAAATCGATTTTTTTTGTTATCAGTACCGGCAATTTTTAAGGGGGTTGTTGTTCAAAAAATGCGTTCGTCAGTGCAAATTTTTTAAAAACCTTTCAGTTTTTCCCCTCCATCCTGCCAAATTTTCGTCATTTTTCCCGGGTTAGCGTTTAGAAGATAGAGGGGGTGTTTTAGAAAAACTTTTAATCCCACCGCTTTATTTTTGGGTATAAAAAAATTTTCAAAAAAAAAAGGTTCAGATCCTCGACTTTAAAGATCAGGGATTTTTTGGTTACGTTAATATAGCAAAATTGAGAAAACATTT
>JAHBCN010016333.1:0-19699 GCA_019359885.1 Listronotus oregonensis
TTAATTTTTAAGGGTTTTTAAAAAAACCCCTTTTTTAAAAAAGGTCCGCGTTCATTGCTTTTAAAAAACCCCCCATTACCGATTTATTTCAAACTTTTTAATATTTTCTACATAAAAAACCCCCTTTTCCCCCAAATTTTTTAATTTTTTTTTTTAAAAAAAGGGGGGTTTTTTCCCCCCAAAAAAATTTTGGGGAAAATTTTTGGGGGAAAATATTTTTTACACTTTAGACCCCCCAAAAAAAATTTTTAAAAAAAAAAAATAAAAATTTGGGGGAAAAACCCAAAAAATTTTGGTTTTTTAAAAAGAAAAAATATAGTGAAAACCCGAAAATTTTTTTTTTCCCCTAAGCTCTTTCCGGCTTTTTTTAAAAAATTTTTTAAAAAAAAAAAATTTAAAAATATTGTTAAAAGTAAATTTAAATTTTTAAAAAAAAGGTTTAAAAAAATTTTAAATAATTTTTAAAAAAAGGGAAAAAAATTTTTTTAAAAGCTAAAACCCCCCCCCCTTTTCCCTTTTAAAATAAATACAGCAAAACTATTGCTACATATTAAAAAAAAAATTTGGTTTTTACTTAAAACTAAAAATTACGAAATAAAACTAAAATTATTTAAAAAAATTAATCGACTTAAAAAAATTACTGAAAATTATGAAATAAAACTAAATCAATAATAGATACGAAACAAATTGGGAGCCTAAATTTTTTTTTTAAATTGAAATATGTCCCCTTTTAAAATTTTTTTTTAAAATTTCCCCCTTTAAATTTTTCCCCCGACAATTTATGTGCAGTTTCCGATAAACACGGTGAAAAATTTTACCAGAGAAGCGGTTTGATGAAAAATGAACCACGGACTAATTTTGGATCCTCAGACGTGAAAATAAAAAAAGGACAACAAATTATATATTTTTGATTATCCTATACTTTTTTCGATACAAAATAAAGTGTATTTAAAACATTTGCTAGATTGTTTATTATTTGGGTTTCTCCCACTTAAAATTCTTTTTTTTTTTTTTTTAGATTTATTGGTGATAGGTATAAATCTATTTGAATTTAGCATATTGCAATAGAGAAACACAAAATATAATATCAAGGAACGACAAAATCTTTCAAAAAGCAGAAGAGTGTTGTGTGTAATAAGGGCCAAATTCCTATTCAAAAATCTCGGACTTTTAAACTTTAAGGATCTAAAATTGGACCAAGTTTTGCCCCTTGTGGAAAAACCCTTTGGGTCTAATACACAATTGTCTTTAAAAGTCCCCCGGGTTTTTTTTGGACAAGAATTTGGACCTTAATTATCATGAATGTTTTCGGTGGGATCTCATTTTTTTTTTGAGTTAAATGAACGGAAGTGGGAAGATCTAACCTTTAAAATAAATATAAAGTTTAAAAATTTACTTCGTTGCGTTCTCCCAGGACTGCCAGTTCTTTTTGGCATTCCCATATCAGCTTGGACGCTACCTTGGGGTTTGCTAGTGCCTCTAGTGATGCCTGGCTGTCTGTTATTATGCAGATCCGCTTGTTTTTATAAGCCTTTCTGTTGTTTTCTTTTGCACACCGCAGTAAAGCATATATTTCCGTTTAAAATACAAAACTCTGTGTTCCTAGTGGAATAAAATATTTTTTTTAGTATTTTAAAGAAAAATCCGAGTTTTTTATCACCACCAACCCTTTGGTCTGTATATTCCATGCTCAAGTTAACAATTTCCGTAAAAAAAAAATCAAATATTTCGGAGTTCGAAACTAGTTGCTTTTTTTTAAAAAAAGGGAAAAAAACGATGGTTATGAGGCAAAAAAGTCAAAAATTTTTAAAAAAAAGCAGAAATCAAAAAGTTTTTACTTAACGCGCCTGATAAAAGTTAACTTAGCAATGAAAGTAATAGCCATTATGGGGCATGGACAGACGAAATATACAGAATGAAACTAATTTATGTAGAAATAAGAAATGACTGGCTATAAATAAAAATAGTGGGGTCCCAAAAATAAAGTTAAAATAAACTTTGTAGTAACCAACGATGAAGGCTCAAAAACCTTTGTCAGATTTCTACAGGAATATATTAAAACTGAGACCCAAAGGGAAAGCTCTAAGAGCATTTATTGTATCGTTATGAAAGAAAGGGAAATTGTTAATCAAGTAATTGGAAAGCACACTATTTCAAATGTATAAAAAAATTTGGAAGTTTTTGAAGCTTGAAGACATCATTTGATACACTGGCCATTCTTTTTAAAAAGATCGTCCTACGTTCCTTGCCAATGCTTCGGGTGTCGATATTTTGGAAATTAAAAAAGGGATGGAGGTTGGAAGTCTTCTTCTGTTGTGGAGGGATATATTGCTGAATCCTATAGTAATAAGGTGGAAATTTTAAAGAAGATTTTAAAGAAATTCCTACCAATATTTCCTCTAATGAAATAACAGTGAAAAAATATGAATATTAACGTAGTTAAAGGTGTCGTCCCCAACAACAAATTTAAAAACTTTTAATTCAAGTTTTTTTCCTCCAATTTCTTTTTTCTAATTGCTCAAAAATTTCACAATTACTTTTAATTTTAATACCTAACCTAGTTTTTTAAAATATTTTGTCAAAAAAATTTGTTACTTTTTATAAATAAATCCCAATATTTCCCACAAGAATATTTTCTTTTTTTTACTCTTACTTTTTTTTTCCAGGCGCTGAAAATATTACTTTCGTAGCTAGCAACGCCGGGAACCAGGGAAATTACCAAAGTTTTCTTATTTATACAGTAGTAGAAAAAATTCATTTCACTCTACGCGCCCCCTTAAGTTAAATCGCACCCGGTTTGGGGTGCTACATTTCGCCTATTAACCAAATGTAACAATTTTCTTTGTATAGTGAATAAAATTCCACCTGCATGGTAAATTCTAAGATAATTATTACCTTAGTTTCAATACGATTGCAAACTTCTAAATTTACCATATTACTACCCCTGTTTCAGGTCATTTTAAGTAAAAATGTGCAGTTTATAGTATTTTTTAGTCAGTAGAAAAATGGCCGAATTATGTAAATTTACATACCAAATCTCGTACTTTTATGTGAAGCAATAACGAAGGACTGATAGGAGGAAAACATGCTGAAACCTTTCCTATAATATACACACTGCGTACGTCATGCCGGAACTTGGCCTGGCGTATTCGCATTGATACTTTTTAGTAATTTTGTGTATATGTAGCATATTTATGCATTTGTATTTAATAATAATAATAATAATAATAATAATAATAATAATAATAATCGTCTTTTATTAGGTGATAAGGTTACATTAATAATACAGTTAGGATATTACATCTATAAGATCAGATTTTTCAATTTTTACAGCCAGCCATATTAGGGCGATATTTAGCCAAATTTTAGTAATCGGCACCCCCCCAAAAAAAAACCCCCCAAAAGGCTGGAGTTCTCCAATTTAAAAAGTAAAATGAAAAAAAATTTACAAATATAACTAATAAATAAAAAAAAAAAATAAAGTAGATTCAATAAATCTCAATTACAAAATTACACAAAATATTCAAGCAACTAAAAAAAAATTGTGGACCCCTAAAACTTTGGGGTTTAAAAAAGAGATGCTCGGTATCTCCTTCAAAAACCCCTAACACTCAAATTTTTAATATCTTTGGGGTAATTTATTATAAAGATTTGTAGCTTGAAAAAAAGCCCCCCCAAACAAAGCCTTCATATATCTCGGTCCCCAAAACCCCATTGGATAGTTCTATTTGAAGGGTGTGGGTGTTTTAGTTTTGCCGAGGTAGTCAGGAATCCAGAGGTCATAATTTTGTGCAAGAAAACGGCAAACTGCAACCGTCTTCGATTCGCCATATTGCCATTTCAAATCCCTGATACTTTCTGATACATGAAAAAACTTGCCAGGGAACACACAAAAAACCTAAATTTTAAAACCCGTTGAATCCTTCTTCCGATATGTAAGTAAAAACGGACTAAACAAATGAAAGAATTTAAAAAAAATGAAAGTACCAGGGTTTCAACAAGCAAACTTTAAGTTTCTTGGATAGAACCCCCCGTTGGCATATATTTTCTTAAATTGCGTAACCTTTCTAAGGGGGGTTTTCTGTTCTAAATTTGAGACCACCATCTATTATGACCCCCAACGATTTCGCTGATTTTACCTCCGGCACAGGTTGTCCATTAATATTTATGTTCACCTTCTCGCTAAGGCGTACAGCTTTGACCCAACCAAAGTAAAGAACCTGTGACTTTTAATGTGCGTATGTCACAGATACGAAAATAAGCTCAATCTGTATGCAAAATTTCATCTTCATTCAATGTGTCACAAACTATGCTGATTCTCCTATGGTTTACGCAATACGAGTATACGCAACAGAGTAACTCTCCTGCGTGGGTACCAGGACATTCGGGAATAGAAGCACCATACTTTGGACCAGAACCTGCCCTTGGAGTGACCAAAACCACAGCACGGGGCAAACAAGGGAATGGATCCGAAACAAACACAAGGAATACTGGGAGAACCTCGGTAGAATAAGACATGAAAAGGGCTTCATAGATAGATAGATAGATAGATAGATAGATAGATAGATAGATAGATAGATAGATAGATAGATAGATAGATAGATAGATAGATAGATAGATAGATAGATAGATAGATAGATAGATAGATAGATAGATAGATAGATAGATAGATAGATAGATAGATAGATAGATAGATAGAATTTATTGCCATAAAATATACATTAAGTATAAAGGGTCGTCACTACAAAAAAAAATTAAAATAAATATATAATAAAACAAAAATCAATAAAATATCATATAAATACCGTTATATACACAAAAACATTGACAAACAATAAAAATGTACAAACAAATAAAATATGTAAAAAAAAAAAACATTAAAAATATAAAGACAAATACCATACAGAAAAATAAAAATTGCACCTACGCTATAAAACAAACCATATTTAGTATAAAATAAAAATAAAAATATTTATACACGGTGTCCCAGAAGTAATGGGACACAGAGCAACATCAGATTCCTTAGGTCAAAATAATACAATTAACGTAAACTTGCCTTATCCCAAAGTTAAAAATAACAAAGATACAGGGTGTCAAACTTTTAATTTTGTTTTCGTTTTTTCGTAATTATTTCTTAACTAAATAACATAGCAGTACAAAATTGGGGATTTGGGGGGTTTTGTAAAGCGAAAAATTCAAATTCATCCATACTTTTGATGTTGCTGGTAGAGGGCGCCAGCTACGGCCTACCACACTTGTTTTGAAAGGCATAACTTTTTTTAAGCTTGGTATATCAACCTGTTTATTGAAAAAGAAGTTACTATAGTACCTTCTGCATCAAAAATGTATACTTCATTTAAGTCTCTGGGAGCAACTGTTTTCGAGATAAATGCATTTTAAAAGACCCCCCAATTTTCCTATGGAAAATGGTTTTCGACCAATTGTTTTCAAACTTTGCAAAGTAATAGTTCTCAACACGTTGATCAAAAGTTATTTTGGACACAAAACCCAAAAACCCTTCTAACCCCTCCCAAAATCACCCTCAAAATTCTCCAAATCTCTAGTGACTTTTAGGGCTGATTTTGGGGGGGTTAGAGGGGTTTTTGGGATTTGTGTTTGTAAGGACTTTTGATCAGCGTGTTGAAAACTATTAATTTGCAAATTTTGAAAAAATTTACCAAAATTCATTTTTCATAAAAAAATGCTTTGGGGCCTTTAAAATGCATTTATCTCGAAAACAAACCCGACTAAAAAAATTCATTTTTGATGCAAAATTATCATAGTAACTTCTTTTTTTTCAGGTTGATTATAACTAAAAAAACCATCAAAACAATGGGGTAAACTGTAGCTAGCCCTCACCAGCAACATCAAAATATGGATACAATTTTCCACTTTAAAAAAACCCCAAATTTTGACCCTATATTTATTAGAAATTATTAAGAAAAAACGAAAAAAAATTAAAGTTATTTCTTGTTATTTTTCAACTTTTTATTTTGACCAAAAATTGCGTTTCTTTCCCTTATTTTGGGCCCCTGTTTTCTCATACATATTTAAAAAAAATAGAATATAAATAAAAGACAAAAGCATTAAAAAAAAATCCTTATGTTTATAAACCCCTGCAACTGAATAAAATGCTTTATCAATTAGAAACTGCCCAACTGCATTCTTGAATTTACCCCCCCATATGCCTTAAATTTTTTGAGGGAAGCTTATTATAAAGGGTAAGCAGCTGTAAAAATGAGAGTTTTTTAAAAAATGATGTCCTGTGTAAAGGAATTTCGATCCTTTTTTTTCTTTGTTTAAGAGTTAGATGCTCGAAGGCTTCCAAACAATTCCCCATTTGCATTCATATAAGACACACACTTAAAAAGGGAAACACAAGGCAAAGTAAGGATCCTTTTCTGAACAAATATGGGTCTCCCAAACTTTTAGGCGGCTTAAGATTAAATATAAGTCTTAATATTTTTTTTTTTGTCCCACAAAAAACCCCTACCTTGCGCACCACTACCCCCCAGGAGACAATATTACTAAATATGGCTGTAAGGCCAGGGGAATAGTCACGGAAATTAACCCAGACTCATCCAGTGTATTCTTAAGTTTAAAAATAGCATAATATGCTGAATTTAGCTTCGAACAAACATATAAGGGTGATAGGCCAAAGGTCAATGAAAAAATCAATGATAGGCCCCCAAAAATTTTGCAGTGTCTGAAAATTTGATATTGTTGATTATTTCGAAGATAGATGGTAATGGCTTTCGAATAAACAAATTTATGTTTGTAGTTTTCGTGCTATTAATTATAAGATGATTGTTACGGCACCAAACTTCCATTTCGGACAGGCTACCCTAATTTTTGATCTGCGAGCTCCTCCGGGGAATCCGCCGCTAATACTACCGTGGTGTCATCGGCATACATTGTCACACTTCCAGTGCTAATATTTTCGGTAGATCGTTAACTTAGAGCAAAAAAAATGGTCCCCAGTACAAACCCTGAGGAACTCCCATACCCACAAATTTGGGTTCCAAACGGGCACCATCATATCTTACCAATTTCACGCCCAGAAAAATAAGTCAATCCATTGGATAACCTACCTCTGATACCCATCTGTACAACGGAGCAAAATCTTCGTAACCCTTTGTATCAGAAGGCTATGGACAAGCCCAAAAATAGGCTACAATATTTTCCTTGGCCAAGATTACTGTACACATAGTTTAAACGCTGTATGTTGCTGTTTCAATTGACCTTTCTGGGTCCCAAAACCATGTTGAACTTATTTAAAATTTATTTGAACAAAATCCATTATTTTTCTACCATTTTTGCTGCCTTTGAGAAGATATAAAATTGATCTATCTATAATTTTTCCTTTCCCACGTTCGTTTTTATATATATATATATATATATATATATATATATATATATATATATATATATATATATATATATATATATATATATATATATATATATATATATATATATATATAAGGCGCCCTCCAAAAACGAAGGAAGAACTCTCAGACGAAGTAGGAAAAGACTTCGCATGACAGTAGGGTTGCTAACAGGGCATGATAACCTAAGAGGCCCTACACAAGAAGGCATACATTGGGGACCCAAGTTGCAGAATGTGAAAGAGGGGAAGAAACAGCCCTATCACATACTGTGTGAATATGAAGCGTTAAATCACAAAGACGGGGATTATTTGGGCAATTAAAAATGGCCCACAGGAATATATCAACCAACCAGTCTCGGGGTTTCCCGACTTGTAGAAGGAACGGGGTTTCGGGATTGATATAAAAGAAATTGGAGATTAGGCACAAAAAGCCCAAAGGCTGCGCTGCAAGTATTCACTTTTAAATTTGTACCACCCGGTACATAATTCCCAAGAGCGGGTGTGTTATAGAAACGTTATAGTAAATATAAAACCCATTAATTTTTTTCGTACGATTTTTATAATGTTTTTATAGTATAGTACCGCTATTCTCACGGAATTTCAGCGTACTCTTCTTTTAAACATATGGATCTGGGTAATCAAAATCGAATCAGGTTTTTTGGATGTGATTGAAATTTTTTGACGAAATTAGCTAAATTGTGGTCAAGAGGTTTTTTTCTAGATTCGTTTAGTTGAAAACGGTAATTTAATGACTTTAAATAAGATAGTTTCAGTGGCGTGTCTAGTAATTGTTTTGGGCCATATAAGTTTATGTAAATAAAACCCTATTACTTTTAAATTATAAAAAAAACCTTCCTTTCTTTCTTAAAATAATTTAAAAATTTTGTATTTTTTATGACTAACTAAAGGAGATAAAAAAAAGAAATATTAAATAAGGAAAGTGCTACATAAATTCATCTTCTTTTTTTAATTTTATTTTAACGGAAAATGAAAATACACTTTGTATTAAAATTCCACTATATTTGAAACTTATGAGAAAATATTTATTTCTTATGCGACTAGTTTCGCTAACACTGTAGCTTTTTAAGACTAATAAATTTCAAATTTTCTTCAAAAGTAGGTATACATAATATTATGGTTTATCAGTTCTTGGTAATAGGTAAATACAATAACATTTTTATAAGGAGGTATGGTCTAATTATAGGTAATAAAGATTTTCAGTTATTAAAATTAAATAATTGAAGTTTATAATACATTTAAATTTAACAATGGGGGGAAATTTTTTAGGTCTAATTGACAATTTAATAAGTATCGGTATTTTTAAGTTTTTTTTTTTCAAGTGATTCCAGTAGATTCAATTTACGGCCTTTGTTTTCTGTATGAAGTATTTTGAAGTTTTGATCAAAATTATGATTTTGTTCTATTAAATGATTAGCGTAGTGGGAATCGGTTTTCTTTTAGTATAACTTGTTAAAATTTCTTTTATTCTTTTGGAAAAACTTCTACCTGACTGCTATATAAGTTTTTTGGACAATCTTTACGTTAATTGGTAAACTCCCCATTTGGGATTGTTATCAATTTAGATTTGTTGTTTTTTATTAATTTACTAGTGGAATTTATAGTTTTGAATGCCATTAATATTTAATTTTCTAAGGAATTTGGCAATATTTTCACTTACTTGTCCAATATATGTTATAAGTTTAAAGTTGTTTTTTGTTTCTTTAGGTACTGGGTAAATCAGGTTGATAGCTTTTTGTACAGTTTTTTGTTTAGGATTTAGTTATTACCCCTTGAGGTGAACCATTATTAAAAAAATTTGTTTAATTATATTAAGTTCTTTCTGAAAATTAAAATTTCGTTTAAAAGGGACTGATATTAATCTATATATCATCCCTGTGAAAAGCTGCAAATTTGTGTTGTATAGGATGAAAAAAATTATTTATAATTGTGTCAAGTATGGGTAGGCTTTGAAAGATTGAAAAAATAAGTTTATTGTTTTTTCGTGTTATTGTTAAATCTAAGAAGTTGATGGGAATTTTCTTGTTCTTTTTCAGTAGTAAATTTTATGTTTAGGATGTATATTATTAATGAAGTCAAGGAATTGTGCTAATTGTCTTTCTGTACCCGTAAAGCAAAGCAAAATATCGTCTACATACCTGTACCAATAAATAAATTGTTTAAAAACGGGAGGGTTGCTTATTCTTTTTTTTCCAAAAAGTCCATAAATATTTCAGACAGTAAAGGACTAAGTGGGTTTACCATTTTATCCTTCTTTGCTGGAATAAATGTTCCCGTTGAATTCAAAATAGTTTTGTTCTAAACAAATATTTAAGGATTCCAAAATTTCTTTTTTTCCTGATAACATTTATATTACTTGCAGATAAAATTTTTTTCAATAAAAGGATTGTATCACTTAGGGGTTATCCCGGAATAAATTAAACATAAAAATGATATTAATTTAGCGTTGACTGGAAGTGAAATATTTTCAATTTTTTTAATTAAATCTGCTGATTTTTTAATTTGAAATTTTGCAGAAAAATTTGTATATTTGGTAATTATGTCAATTGCTTTTTTGAGAGTTTATAAGAAGGTGGGAACAAAAAGAAACTACCGGTCTTATTGGGTAACCTATTTTGTGAAGTTTAATTAATTATAAATTAGGTGGCAGTGGATTCATTAAAGTTAGTCTACTGATATCACTTTCAAAACAAACTTTTACACTTTTGTATAACCATTTTAACTGTTTTTGAAACACCTCTGTTGGGTCTCTCTTCAAAACTATGTACTTACTAGGGTTAAGGAATTCGAGATTTTTGTTGATATAATCAACCTTAGAGATAGCAACAACAGTATTTCCTTTATCGGCTTTTAAAAATTATGTTGTCATCTTTTTTCTTTTTGTTTAATAGACTTTAAGGTTTTTTTAGTCATTGTTTGAGGTAATATTTGTGATATAGTCTTTTTTAATTTATATTGGCTGCTTCATATTTTAAATGTGTTAGGAATGGGTATGTACTATTAAGGGATAGTTCTGTATCAACTCCTAGTAATTCATATTCTTTTGAAGAGAAACCCAACTATTATTAAATTTAAAACCTTTTCCCAAGTGTTTTACTTCTTGTTGTGGTTAGTTGTGTGTTAGTCTGGTTGTCTGTCTTTAGTTTAATGTAATTCGGGATCACTTTTTTTTTACACTTGTTGAAAAACCATAAATTTTGTGAACACATAGCAAACTTTAGAAGAAACTTAAAATACGAAAGTGATCCCGAATTACATGAAACTAAAGACAGACAAATATCAAGCCCCGCAACAAGAAAAGGTTCTCAAGCAGGTTTAAGAAAATGGATTCAAGAAGAAATGAAGTCCCAATACAGAAAACGAAGTATTATTTTTATCAGAAATTTGTAAAAGAATTATTAAATGGTTACATCATTTTGAATTTATAACACTAGATAATAACTAGGGACAAAGTAGACAAAATAATCCATAAAAAATATTTAACCCAAAAGAAAAAACTAGATAATCTTATCACACCTCAAATAATACATCAAAAAGAAAAAAAATATAATAAAGAAAAATTCTCTTTATTAAATTTTTTGATAGATTTATTAATTTAAGTACGACTCAATTTTCACAACAAAAAAAAAACACTTGGGAAAAGGTTTTAAATTTAATAATAGTTGTGGTTTCTCTTCAAAAGAATATGAATTACTAGGAGTTGATACAGAACTATCCCTTAATAGTACATACCCATTCCTAACACATTTAAAATATGAAGCAGCCAATATAATTAAAAAAGACTATATCACAAATATTACCTCAAACAATGACTCAAAATTAAAGTCTATTAAACAAAAAGCAAAAGATGACAACATTTTACCAAAGCCATAAAGGAAATCTGTTGTTGCTATTTAAGGTTGATTATTTTAAAAACTCTCCGAATTCCTTAACCTAGTAAGTCCCTAGTTTTGAAGAGACCCAACAGGGTGTTTAAAAACAGTTAAAATGGTTATACAAAAGTGTAAAAGTTTGTTTAATGAAAGTGATATCAGTAGACTAACTTTAATGAATCCACTGTCACCTAATTTATACTCATTAATTAAACTTCACAAAATAGGTTACCCAATAAAAAGGTAGTTTCTTTTTGTTATGCACCTTCTTATAAACTCTCAAAAAAGCTAATTGACATAATTCCAAATATCAAATTTTCTGCAAAATTTCAAATTAAAAACTCCCAGATTTAATTAAAAAAATTGAAAATATTTCACTTCAGTAACCCTTTAAATTAATATATTTGATTTATAATTTATTCCCCATAATACCCATAAGTGTCAATCTCCTTAGTTGAAAAACTTCTTTACAAGTAATATAAAATTTATCAAAAAACAAGAAATTTTGGAACCCCTTTAAATATTTTTTTAGAACAAAACTATTTTAAAATTAACGGGAAAAATTTATTCCGCAAAGAAGGACTAAATATGGGTAACCCCTTGTCCTTTACTGTCTGAAATATTTATGGACTCTTTGGAAAATAAAATAAACAAAATCATCCCGTTTTTAAACAATTTATTTATTGGTACAGGTATTGGGGATATTTTAGCCTTTACGGGTCCCAAAAACAATTAGCACAATTCCTTGCTTATTAATAATATACATCCTAACAAAATTTACTACTGAAAAAAAAAGAAAATTCTATCAACTTCTTAGATTTAACAATAACCGAAAACAATAAATTATTTTTTCAATTTTATAACCTACCCATACTGACACAATTATAAATAATTCTTCTTTTCATCCTATACAACAAAAAAATTTAAACTTTTCACAGTATGATATATAGATTAATATCAGTCCCTTTAAACGAAATTAATTTTAGAAAAATTAATATAATTAAACAAATTGCTCTTAATAATGGTTACCCAGATAATAACAAAACCTAAACAAAAAATTTTAAAAGCTTCCCGGGTTTTACCCGTCCTAAAGAAACAAAAAAACTTTAAACATAAATAAAATTGGACAAGTAAGTGAAAAATTGCCAAATTCCTTGAAAATTAAAATTTGAAACTTCAAAATATAAATTCCCCTTAAAATTAATAAAAACAACAAATCAAATTTTAAAACAACACAAATCGGGGGTTTTCCATTAACGTGTAAAGATTGTAAAAACATATAGGCCAGTCGGAAAAGTTTTTCAAAAGAATAAAAAGCTTACAAAGTTATACTAAAAGAAAAACCGATTCCCACTACCTAATCATTTAATAGAAAAAAATCATAATTTTGATCAAAACTTCAAAATACTTCATACGAAAACAAAGGCCGTAAATTGAATCTACTGGAATCCTTGAAATAAAAAACTTAAAAATACCGAACCATTAAAGGGCAATTAGCCCCAAATTTCCCCATTGTTAAATTTAAATGTATTATAAATTTTAATTATTTAATTTTAATAATTTAAATCTTTATTTTCCAAATTAGACCACCTCCCTTTTTAAAAATGTTTTAAAATTTCCTATTACCAAAAAATGATAAACCGTTCCCTTTGGGGAAAAATTTTTGAAATTTTTAGTTAGTCTTGAAAAAAATTCAGTGTTAGCGAAAAACCTTAAAAATAAATATTTTTTTTTTAGTTTCAAATATAGTGGAATTTTAATACAAAAAAGTATTTTCATTTTCCGTTAAAATTTTTTGGAATTCCCCCGGTATCCCCGGAAAGTCTTAATTCATTTTTCTTTTTCCTGGGGGCCCTCTTTGACTTTTTTACCGGAGGCGCGCCCTTTTGGGGTTTTTGCCTAATCTCCAAAATTTTATAAAAATTTAAGTCTTGTTCCTTCTACAAATCTGTATCCCGGACTTGGTTCCGGTAGGGCTTATTTTCGGGTTTTTCCCCCAAAAATGTCAGTCTTTTGGATTTAAAAATTCACATTCGCACAGGATAAATATGGGGGTTTTTTCCCCCTGGGCGTACATTCTGCAACTTGGGTTCCCATTGTTTTCCTATCTTGTGTAGGTGTCCCCTTGGTTATCTGCCCCCTTAGCAACCCCCTCTATGCGGAAATTCTTTTCCTCTTTTCTAGGGGGTTTTTCCTTCATTCTCTTGGATGGGCCCCTTATGAAGCCTTTTTCATGTTTTTATTCTTTTTTTAAGCACCCCCCTATTCCCCCTGTTTTTTTTCCGGGGTTTTTTACCTGGTTTGCCCTCGTGCAGTGGTTTCCAGTCGTCAGGGCAGGTTCCTTTAAAAAAACCCCCTCTTGCTAGCTCATCCCTTTTTTTTGCCTTCCCCCGATTCCCCGGGACCCCACAGAAGAGTAACCCTTTCGTTTTCTCAGGACTTCCAGTTCTTTTGGGCCTTTTTAATTTTTTTAACGACGAAGTAGCTGATCTGCGAAAGAACTAGGATCAACCCCGGGGTTTCCCAGCTCGCTTTTTTTAATATAGCTTTTTATTTTCCCTGGAAAAAAGTTAAAAATTTCGTCAAATTTTTTTAAAAAATTTTTTTTCTTGGATTACTTGTTTTTTTATTTAGTTTTGGTATTTAGAATTCGTATACATAGTATGATTTAAGCCCGTGTGACTTTTAAATGGAGGGTTTTTGAAGAAAGGAGGTTTACAGCACTAAAGAACTTTTAATTCAACATAGTTAGTGGAAAAGGGGGCCTTTTTTTAAAATTTTTATTAATCCAAAAGATCTTTTAAATTTTATAAATGAAGGAAAAAGTTTTTTTTAATTATTTTCATTATGGCAATTTTGTTTTTTCTAGCAGAGAATAAGTCAATTTCAAATTTGATACCCAAGAGACTGTACTTTTTACTTAAAATTTTTTAGAAGCACGCCAATACTTTATATACAGGGTGTCTGAAACGGTCCTACTTATAACTCGACCTAATATAGACCAAAAGTTATTATTATGGTGGATTTAGGATGTTTTAAAACGTCATAAATTTTTAAAGAACCTCTCAAAATTTTTAAAATTTTTATAACAAAATTAAATTAATTTTTAACTTAATTATTAATTACATTTAAATAACGCCGAAATTTTTTTTTTATTTTTAAAAGGTTTAAGATTCTTTTGGGTAGGGTTCAGTTGATCTGTAAATTAGTAAGGGTGTACTGTAACGAGTAACCAAGGAAGATTGTTTAATTAAGAGTTATGTTATAGAAATTTAGTAAATATATGCTTTTAAGTTGTAGTTGGTGTGTTTTCTTTGGGATACTTGCCCTATCTTTTTTTGGAAAATGGGACCACTTCTTCCAGGTCCCAGTTGTGTTTTAACATTTAATAATTGAATAGGTTTCTAGTATAATTTTTATTTTATAACAAAAAAAGGCATAATTTAGCTAAATTTTTTTTATTTATTTTTTTTTTTATACAATATAAAAACCTTAAACCTATAATTTGTTATTTTTAAATACACAAAGAAAAAGTCTTAGAAATTATCTTGTCGGAATAGTTTTACTGGTTAATGATGCTATAAAAAAATTCTTCGTAAAAAATGGTCTGATGATTCGGGCAATCAAAATTTTCTAAAATAAAAATAAAAATAAATTATTTTTATTTCATTACAACAGTTAAAATTACTTTCAAAATAATGCTTTGAAAATGACATCTGTCAAAATAATCCTTGGTTAAAAATAGCATTTGTCAAAAACGGCATCGTTAAATATTGCTATCTAAAATGACACCCGCTTTTTTCTTGGGACTGCATTTAAACCTATTTTTTCCAAAAAAATGTATCGTGGTGTTTTAAAGTAAAGGGTTAAGGTAGTTTAATGATACAAGATTTGAAAATTAAAATGGTGCACAAAAAAGTGGTCTTATTAAAAGAAATATGCATGTGTAAACAATATCAAGATCCGCAAAAAACAGGAGATTTCTCCCTTCTACTAGTGACAAAATCTACTGCATTCAGACGCTTCAATATTTAGCGTATGTTTTACTAGCGCAGGAAAATGTCCCAAATTTTTGATATTCGTTGGGGCATTTTTTTCTTTTGGCATTTTTATAAGTTGGTCTTCCGTAGAAGTGCCTTGCAACTTGTTGTTAAAATTGACTCATCACAGAAACTTACTAACTTCAAAAAACATGCCTAAAATACCAAAAATTCCAAAAAGCTCAAATAAAGAAAATTTGTATAATGTATATTTATTATGAAAACATCGTAAAAATAAAAATCTACCCTCAGAATTTATGTGTCACGGAACGTTTTTTTCTAACATCAAAGAAATCATTTTTTTAAAATCAACTGATTTACTCCAAATTTGTATAAGGCATTTTGGGAGTCATTGATCGAATCTGTAAACATATTTTCAAAATTCAAGATGAAATATGGCGGACGAGATTTTTAAACATCGTTCCACATATTGAATCCGCCATTTTCAATTATAAATTCTAACCTCAAACTTGTGATCCTACCCTTAAACGCCCTGTGAACCAAATATGGCATTTTGGATATTTGGTCGACCATATTGGACTCGCCATTTTGAATTTTGCAAATCTGATTTGCGATTCGTGATAATTTAAACCAGTGTTTTAAGGATAGGATGTTTCTGTAAACTCAGTTCTGATACCAGATTTGTATTGCGGTGGAAAAATACTTCGGAATATATTTTCATTTTACTTTTCATATTTTTTGTGGTTGTGCTATTATATATTAAATATAATAAAACATTTTCCTAAAGGGGCACCTTATTTATGACTTTATTTTTAAAGGGATCTCATTTTTTCAATACGGTTCAATAAAAAGAATTTCCTATTTATTTTTGGTAACAACACAAATTAATTTAACTTCTCTGAGAAATTTGTAATTTTTATGACCATTTTTTGCTGGGCAATTGCAAGTGATCTTTTTTTAACGAGAAAAGGTTTAGAGGATAACGTGAGCGTTAAAGAAAATGCAAAAAGTGTATTATGAGAATATAAAATTTGGCAAATTTTAAAAAACGAAAATATGCTTACAATAAAATATGTGACAATTATAATGTTCAAACAAATTTTTCTTCAAACGTCAGTAAATCCATCATTTCTCCACTGTGTAGGCGACCGCAAAGTTTCAGTTTGACGACACCGGTGCTTTACTTTTTACTTTCCCACCGGCGGACGAAAGTGTTATCTAAAAACAATACAGATACAAACCAAGCGTCAAGAACTCAATATTTATTAAACTAAAAAAAACTAAAAATTTTATTTATTACTTAATTGAATATGTAATCAATTAAAAAAATATATAGTTAAAAGTATCTACTAACAGCTTTATCTTACATTACTATAGCAACTATTCACCGATAGCGGTCTAGGAGGCCTTGCGAACCCACTAATCTTTAATAATTATTACTAATAAAAAGAGATGTTTTTGCATAAACTTGTCCACGTTTGAAGAAAAAACAGCATATTTTATTGAAGGAAAAGTTACTTTTCATGGCTTGCTCTTTATTACCAGCCTCACTCCATTCACATGAATGAAACGCACTTTTTCTCCATATAAAATAATTTACTATTAATTTAGGTACTGTTACCTTTTTGAACCATTCGCTAAACTTTCCGAACTATCTGGTTTTTGTCCCGTTAACTGATTTCCATCGATTACCAAGACGGTTGGTAAGGGAATGTCAGAATTTACCAATGGTTTTTTGGATGACTGCTCCCCTAATTCCTTAAACAAAAAATATTAGTTTAAAATAATGTCTATTTGTCACTGTAAAAAAAACAATTATGGGTAGTTTTTAATTCATGAACAATTTTTTGTCAAAAAAAAAAAAAAATCTATTATGATAATAATTAAAGTAGTTTTTTTGTCTAGTAACCTAACAATTTACTAAACAAGGCAAAATAAATTGTTTTAAAAATTTAAATTAAAACATTTGACAAATTTTCGTCAGTTAATGTCTTTTTTTTAATGGGAATTAAAAAAACTATTACTTCAAGCTTTTCAAATCAAGATATTTTATCACATATTTGAATTTTAAGAAAGATATCTTTTATATTTTTGCAAATGTGAAAAATATTTTAAATTAAGGAGTTTTTATTTTTATTTTAATCCTTTTTTTTTTTGAATTTCTGTCAAGTTACAACAAAAAGGATACTAAATAAAATTAACTTTTTTTTAATATAACACCATATTTTATTGGTTTATATTTGAAAGTATCTAAGTTTCCTTGATACATTTCAATAAAAAAGATTTTGTATTTATTTTTAGAAACAACAGAATTATTGTAATCCATATGACAAATTTGCGATTTAAATTTGAAAAAAGTGACAATAAATATCTGAAATGGTAAAATACAAAAAGGTAATATTCTGCCAAAGTCCAGCGTTAATTACTACTTTTAATACTTATTGGTAAAAATTTTTTCATCATGTTGTTACTAAAAATAAATACTACATCATTTTTATTAAACCGAATCGAAAAAAACGAGATTTTAGAAACGGCCCCATAAATAAGGTGTCTCATTAAAAAATGGTAATTTTTTATGTCGTATCTCCTTTGTGTTAATCCAGACAATTTTTTAAAGCGTACTTTAGAATTCTCCCGGATAAAATACATGCTATTTTACGGATCTTACCGGTTTATTTTCAGTTGGTTTTTCCTGATTAGCGTCAGGTTTGGCCGTTGGTTTATCTTCTGGTTTAGACGGATCAGGACCCAATATGATATCAATGTTTGTATCTGGATACTCGCCATACAGTGCCGGTTCCAAAAGCGCTGCAGCCGCTAATAAAGAATTTGGAGACCATACTAAGGATAAACCATCAATACTTAACTAAAAATAAAAGGTAAAATATAAGTTTTATTAAAAAAATTAAAAAACAATTATTTTTTCTAGCAAAACAGTTTCTGGGCAAACTCTACAATGTATGATAAATTTATTTGGTATTTATGCAACTTAAACAATATTTGTTAATACCAAAAAACTTTCTATAAACATATTATGTTCTATATTTACTAACTTTTGAAATACAGGGCGGCAAATTTTTCATCAAAAATAAATATTTTTTTTATAAATGTAAATTAAAATAGAGGTACGAAATTTGGAATTACAGTGGAATTTGACGGTGTAATGCATTTTACCTTTATTATGTTCTTCCTGAGATCATGTTTTTTTTGTTTGTTGCATTTTTTTTTTTTTTTTTTATAAATTTATATAGTAGTAAAAAAGGCCCTTTTTTTATTTGGTTAGAAAAAAAAAAAAATATTTTTAAAAAAAACACCAAAAAAAAGACTAAATAAAAATTTAAAGCACCTTAAATAATTAATATTTATTAGAGAAAATTATTATTGATTTGTTTTTAAGTATATTTTTGAATTTTTGTCTAGTTTTTTTTTTAAATTTATGATTGTCAAGTAATGCACACCACTTAAAAAATTAATTATTGACACATAATTTTCTCCTAAATACATAAAATTATTACCTTGTAATTCTCAGTACCATTTTGCCTCTGATCATAAATGACATCAAATTGATCTGCATTGTATTCACTATCGTTATCTAATTCATATCTCTTATAGGGAGCACCAAACACACTAACAACAAACATTGGAAAACCTAGGTACCATAACATATCCCACATGGTTAAAAAAAATTTTTTATTTAAAAACATACAAAAAAAAACCCCTTTTTTTAAAAATTATTTGTTGGTACTTTGCGCTCGAATGGTTCAGTTCAAACTCAATAGTTGCTATGTAATTAAGCTCATGGCATCTGCCGTACCACGAAACGGTACCTACACCACAAGAAGTAGCTGTCCGATTGCTTTTTTTATGTTAGGAGTGCAGCGAGTTTAAATAGTGTCGTTGACTTTACAATGGCTTTGGTGTATTACTTAAATTGTATGTTCTTGTAAATGTTTGCATAAACCCAATTATTATATTATTATGTTTAAATAAACTCCTAAAAATAGCTTTCTATAATACCACAGGTCCACAAAAAAAGTGGTGTGTGCTGGGTGTCGAACTAAGATTTTCTGGCGTATTTTTTTTCGCTGAACACGAATAGTACAGGAGATGGGGCATTTTGGCTAGGAATTTTTTTGTACTGCATGGATTTATCTGAAATTTTTACAGAAGGTCGGGAATAGCCCAAGGATCAAAATTTAAAATCATGCCAAGGTGTGCTTTTATCCTGGGGGTGGTTTTCCACCCCATCTTGGGGGTGGAAATTTTTTATTGCATTTTAACTACAGAAATCGATAAAGAAGTTAATTTGAAGTAAAAATGTTCCATACATTTTTTTTTGTAAAACTAATATTTTTTGAGTTATTCGCGATTGAAAGTAAAAGTTTTTCGACGAAAAATTCGACGTTTTTTTTTGGGGT
>JAHBCN010016334.1:0-19749 GCA_019359885.1 Listronotus oregonensis
AAAGATAAACTCCGGGAAAAAAAAAAAAAATAAATTAATCATCAGAGGACGTAAAGGTAAATTGTAGAAAGGCTACCATTTAGGTAGAAGGTAAACTGCGGAGAAGCAAAATATTCGTATTCAGATATCTAAGTTAATTCCTTATTTCATCTTTCCCTTAAAAAACCCACTTTTAGATCCTCCCCCCGGAAAATATTTTTTTACAGTATTGAGTCGGGTAAAAAAAATTACCGGAATAGTCGGGTAAAACTATAACAAATCCCTATAACAAAATTTTTTTCTCATACCGTTCTGCCAATTTTTTGGTACTGGCTGCCCTGTAGCCTTATTAGATC
This sequence comes from Listronotus oregonensis, assembly GCA_019359885.1. Taxonomy (NCBI): domain Eukaryota; kingdom Metazoa; phylum Arthropoda; class Insecta; order Coleoptera; family Curculionidae; genus Listronotus; species Listronotus oregonensis. The sequence goes on from JAHBCN010016334.1 coordinate 336, forward strand.
TTTGCAAAATTTTATCAGGAATTAGATTTCCACCAACTTCCTCCTTTTTGTCAATTTTACCAAAAATAATTGAAAAATAACACTAATTTTCAACTAATTTTACTTTTCATTTTGACATAAATAAAAACAGGACTGTTGCCTTTGGTGTTTATAAAATATTGTGGGCCAATTTAGTCTTAAAATCTAGAATTGTGTGCATCAAGAACGGTAAATATAGTGAAAATAGGGTTAGTTTGATTTTCAAGTTTGATAATGGATATCCCGAAAATGAAACGTTTCCGACTAAAAAGATTTGTGATTAGCGCTTTAAAAACCCCCGTGGACCAAAATTGGTAAAAATCGGGATTGCCACAACTTTCGAGACAATTACCTCTTTTTGACTAAAAAAAAATAAAGGAAGGCGAGTAGAATTTTCCAGGCAGTTTTTAAATGAAAACAATTTATTACAAAATACCACTTTTTAGATAAAAATCTTTTAGTAATGCTAGAGTTCGTGTATACAGTGTGTCCCAAATTGGTGGGGAATGTATGGGGATCTTGGAAACCACGATAGATATAAAATCTTTTAAAGGGGAAAAGTTTTGGACAATTTTGTTAGTAAGCTAATCCCGTTTACTACGTGGTTTTTTTCTATTGGGTTTTTGAAAAATTTTTTAAAAAAAACCCGAAACATTTTTTCCAAAACCCCTTTATTTTTTTATAAATGAAAATTTTTCAAATCTGTAAAAACTTCTTCAAAAAACCCGTAGAATATGACCGAGTAGTAAATTTTTATTTTCTAGTTTCGGTTTTTTTGAATCATCATCAACTTTTTTTTTTCATATGGGCGCCATATTGGTTTTTTTCGGCCCCAAATAGTATTTTTTTTTCTGATTTCAACAATGTATAACAAAAAATTTTAAAGGGTTTATAACCTTTTTATTTAAAAAAACAAATATTTTCTAAATTTGGGCCCTTTGATTGGCGAACTTCTTTTTTTGTAAACAATAAAATATTAGTAATTGGAAAAATAGATAAGCTGACCAGATTTTTTTAAGAAATGGGTTTGCGAACATATTTACAACGTTAATACCGTGTTACAACAAAATGTAATGGCGCCCATATAAAAAAATAAAGTTGATGAATTATCATCAACTTTATTTTTTCCCCATGGGCGCCAAATTGGATTTTTCCGAAATGGTCTTCTTATTCTTATTTCAACAATGTATAACATGTTATAGTTTAGGAGTTTATAATCCCATCCAGAAATCGGGTACGTTTTTAAAAATTTTTCAACTTTGTAAAATGGTTAATTATTTGAAGAAAAGACTTGATATTTTCCCGGTTTTTTTCCCAAAGAAAAGAAATATTAATAAAGCTGCGAAAATATTTCGACAATATTCCTGAAAGGCAGCACCCTAAACAAACATACTTTCGAAAACTGGTTACAAATTTGCTTAAATTCGGAAGATTTAAAAAACCACGACCAAAAAATACGTTGACAAAAATCGACAACGAGATGCTGAAACTAGCCAACATTTTAAAGAAAATCCAACAGTTTCAGCCAGGCATTTGATGAAATTTCCCCATACCTAAGTCAAATAAGGGTAGTTCGGACTATTTAAAAAAAATCGTTAATATTTTGGGAAAAATGGACAACATTTTGAATTTTAGGTCTTATTTTTCATCTTCATTTTAGTAGGAATATTAGTTTAACTTTTCATTGTTTTTTTTTTCACTTGTTTCAATTAACTTGTTACGTGCAGTTTTGTTGTAACACGGCATTAACGCTATAGCTATGTTCGCAACCCATTTCTGTAAAATATCTGTTCAGCTTATCTATTTTGCCAATTACTAATTTTTTTTTTTTAAAAAAAAAAGACGTTCAGGGGAAAAAAAAGGGAAAAATAGAAAATATTTGTTTTTTTAAATAATGAGGTTATAAACTCTTAAATTATAACGTTATACATTGTTAAAATCAGAATAAAAAGCACTATTTAGCTGCGTAAAAATCCAATATAATCCAAAAAAAAAAAAGTTATGATGATTCAAAACCCGAACGTAGAAAAAAAAAATTTCTCGGTCATATTCTAAAAAAAAATTCCCTAAAAATTTTTTAGATTTAAAAAAATTTTTACTTATAAAAAAATTTCTTTTAAAAAACAAGGGTTTTTTTAAAATTTCTAAAAAAACCCGAATAGATAAAACCACGGTAACGGTTAACACTTAGAAAATTGGTCAAAATTTTTCCCCTTTTTAAACCCTTTTTTTTTTTTTGGGGGTTTCCCCGACCCCCCCATTCCCCCAAAATTTTGGGGCACACTGTATACCAAAGGGGGGAAAGGAATATCATTATCATTTAAAAAAATTAATAAAAGCCCCCCCTTTTCTGTAAGTTTTTGGGCTGGTTTTTTTTGGAGGCCCAGTTATTCGGAATCGTTTAACTGGACCTGTTTATGCGATATTTTAAATCAATTTATGCTATCGTCTGTGGGATTCGAAAAAAAATTTACTTTTTTTCATAAAAAATGTTAATGAATACATAAAAAAAAAAAATATTAATGTTTACTTTTTTCCCCCTAAAAGTCCCATTTAACCCCTTAAAAAATTTTTTTTAAAAAACCCCAAAAAAAATTTCAACATAATTATTGGTCAAGAAATCGAATAGAGCTTGAGCAAAAAATTGTGGAGAGATGAGGTCAGGTTAATATTTAATACACTTAAAATTTACTTTTTAGCATGCCTCGTCGATTGCTGAATGTTTTGGATAATAACAGCTCTATGACTAAATATTAATACAGCTTTAATTAATAAATGGCGGGTGGGAAAAAAAAAACAACGGTTTAGTTTTACCGAAATGCCTGATTTTGAAAAATTGCCACTAAAACCATTGAATAACCTGAAAATAACGTTTTGTTAAACATTCTAAACCGTTGTTAACTTTTTGGCACCCCTCATAAATGTAATTATTTTTTTTTTTATTAAATAATTTTGATGTTCTTTCTTGTTTTTTTTAAAAAAAAAAACTATTATTTTTTATTAAAAATTTAAAGGGTCCCCAAAATTTTTTAATTTTTAAATTTTTTATTATATATATATATATATATATATATATATATATATAAAAAATATATATATATATATATAATATATATGTATATATATATATATATATATATATAATATATATTTATTATTATTATATATATATATATATATATATATATATATATATATATATTAATATTACATTTTTTTTTTTTACTACGCGATGGTACCTTCGACACTACCTGCTCTGAAAAACTTTTGTCCTAGAAATAATTATGTAAAATTAACTATCCTAAAGCCATAACAAAATTGAAAAATCTCTGCATTCTTCACCATCGTTAACAAAGACATGCACCCCGCATCCGGTCGGTGTTTTAATAATTCCATATTCCATATCGCAGCATTCCTGTCCGAACCAGTTATGTCCTTGCAGAGTGCACAAAAAGTCATATCAATTAAAAAGAGCATTTTTGGTCTTTTGAATCCGGCTCGAGCCAAAACGACTTCGAGCGGATGTTATGGTTCTTCTCTCTAACGAGCAGCTTGCGTGTTTTGTAACATATAGGGTGACCAAAATAATTACTTCAAAAGTTGAAGAAAAATGTAAAGAATATTGGTACAAATAAAGAACTTACAGTAAGGTGAATCATTCGGCGTGATTTTTATGATTAAGTAAAATATCATAATAATATAGGATAAAATTTGAAAAGTACTTCTCCACATGGTACTGCCTTTTGTGGATGTTTTTTGTTATGTCGATAACAGAACCGCATGTTATTCGTAATTCATCTGACCAAATTATTTTTTTGTGAAAATAAGGATCCTCGTTAGATTCATTTAAAAACCAGTGACAAAATTCGAATCTTTTGGCATCATCAATCATGACCAGGGTGCAAATATTAGGTTATATTAACAACATAAGAAAAATATTTATTAGACTTCAAAATTTTTTGCGCCTTAGACTTTGAAATTTCAGCTTCAGTTTCTATTTTTCTAACAAAGGTAGATTTTTGTTCCTTAAATTTTAAAGTCTTTTTAGAGAATAAAATTAGGGTGTGTGCTTAAGACGATATGACAGATGTGACAACTTCGCCAAGACAAGATTCCCTACTTATTTTTCACAATCTAACATCCGCAAATCTCAAATTTAAGACGATAAAAGAATTGAAGCATAAAAAGCAAACACACAATGCATTTGATCATATTTTGGTATCTGGCATTTTTTCCGGACTGCATCATGAGTGTTGCATAGCCGAGTGTAATGGTTCAGTCTCATTCATGACCCACAAAAAGTGCTAATTGCGCCTAAAGGTGTTTTCACTTCAACAAAAGTAGAGCTACTACTATTTAAAGCTAGCACAGGATATACCATTCTTACGAGATTATGGGCCTTAACGAAAATTTAGGGTAATATTTAACTGAATTTTTGACAAAAAAACTTATTTATAACCCCCTTCCTTCCTGCAAAGTTTTAGTAGTTTTTAGATAAAACAAAAAAAGAAAAACTGCAAAAGTGTAGGGTATCATTGAAAAGGTAATGTAATTTGCAGTCAACTGGTAAAACAATATATAGGGTGTTTAAAAAAATTAAGTATAAGGTATAAGTCGGAAAGCTTAACTGGTAGAAAAAAATAGTACACTACTGGAATCTACGTAAAAATCTACAAAATATTGCTATTTAACGTTTTTCTCCAATAATAACTAATGTACAGGACCCTCAAAAATTTGACAAAAATATGTCGAGTTACCCTGGATATTTAACACTTTTAAATTTGTTTCTAAAATCTGTCCTGAGAATGTACAATGGCGGCTATTAAATCGTGGGCAAAAAATTTGTCAAATTTTAACTTTTCTGCCAATTTTTGTAAATCGCTCTTTTTTACCTTTTTTTCTTTTAAGTACAGAAGGAAGCATGCTATTTTGTAGTAGATCTATTTATACCTCCGCATTGGGTTTTTCTTCGATAAAATAAGATACACCAAGTCCTTGTGCACTCAGCCACCCCCAAACATTTACCGATAATCGCCCACTACTTCTGTCCTTTTGGATATAATGGTATATCAGTGAGTATTATATTTTCCCAAAAAATCGGAGTTTCCAAGTAAAATTGTAGAGCAAATCCAATGCGTTGTTCTTTACTTGCATTTGTTAAAAATGGTTTTAAGGCTGCCCAGTGGCAGCGCAATTCGGATATTTCCCTTATTCTTTGCCGTGTCGTTCTAACCGATGCTGGGAAATTGCTTTCCGTTTTTGCTGTAACTACAGATTTAAATGATTGGTTTTTCGAAACATTAACTAAATTATTGTTTTGTTCTTGATTCGATAGTTTGGGGCGACCACTTCCAGCTCTTTTCTCAAAGGAGTGTGTTTCCGGCTTTTTTTTAACAAAATGAATAGTAATCTGGGGAATGTTAAGCTTTTCCGCCACATCCCTTTCTGGCCAACCTCTCTGCTCAATATAATGAATAATTAATACTTTTATATCCAAAGTTAAGTTTGGCATTTTAAAAAATATTTTTAGACACTGACAACGGACACCTGTTTCTTTATTAAGTTTTTCAACAGGTATTTATATTCAGTAGAAGGTGACATAAGCCTAATTTACGAAAGGGAAAAAGAATTGCCCAAGATTTAATGGCCGTTACTGTACCAACAGAATTGCTCTATCTCTTATGGTTTTCTCAATACCCGTTATTACTGTACATGTAAATGCGACCTTTAGTAATACATTTGCATGATTTGCGTATACCAAGAATCATCTTAATTACTCAATGGGTTTTTAATAGTTGTAAAATGCATATTAAAGACTGAATATACCCTTAAATTTTCCTAACAACATTATGGAATACCCTGTATATAAAAATATTGTTTCATAATTTTAAGTTATTGTTTTTTGAAGCTTTAAAGTCGATTTAATTTTTGTAAATTACCTTATAATTTTTAAGGTATCAAAAATATCTAGGAAATTGAATTATAAATTTAATATTTATTGGCTATAGCTTTTCAGGTACACCTGTAGATTATAGAATCCAGATCAATAATGCATGAGTCCATTAATTATTTATGATTGATCGTTCATTACGGACGAACGCCGCCGTTGCCTCTCCGGCTTATTTTAATAATAAAATGAGCGGAAAAGATGGATCGGGTGGTTCTGACTTTAGACAAGATTCTTTTGTAGAAAATAAGGTGCATAATTGGGCAGAATATCAACCGGGACATGTTTTTGCTGCAAGAAATTGCGACCAGGCAGGATATTTTTTATTTTGTTCATTGTAATTCTAATAGGTAAAGATAAAATACAACTATATTATGTACAAATGAAGGGTCAACATACAAATTAAAGCAAATATGTTCAGTTGTTTAAACTAATATGTTATTTATGATAAAACGTCAAAAAAAGTTCTTAGAATTTTCAAAATTTTATAACAAAATTCTTTAAAAGTTAATTTTGTTTTTATTTTTTTATTTAAGTTTATCTTTTATTTATTTATTTATTTTCTTCATTACATAAGTTCCATCATTGGAAACAAAGCATGCATCAAATATAAAACTAAACCTAATAACAATAAATATTTAAATACACAAATAACAAATTAAAATAAATAACGTAAATGTATTGTACAAATTATTACACTAACAAGATACAAAAAACATAAAACCAACAGAGGAAAATAAAGTCTTACGAGTATAGTCATTTATATTAATATTAGATTAAGGTAATCCAAATGAGAATACAAAGGGTTTTCTAAAAATATGTCTTTATTAACTGACTTAAATTTTTAAAATGCTAATATAGATTTTATTTTTTAAGGTAGTCTGTTAAATGTCTTAACAGTCATATACAATGAACTCTTTTCAAAAATGTATTGTTATGTCTCATAACACTAAGATTGCAGGGGTACCTCCCTTACATTCCAACATTAAACTGATAATTTGTAGAAAAATAATGTTGGTATTTTTGATAGAAAATTAAAATTTTATAGAAAGAAAGTAAATACACGGTCATAACTTTATACTTTTTAAATAGAGGAGCAGCATGCTCCAGGAAGGTGACTTCCTTCAAAGATCTCAACATACGCTTTTGAAGAACCAGCAATCTATTTATTCTCTGACGAAGCACCCCAAGCAGTGTACTACAAGTTTATTTACCTGTTTTACTAAATTATTTACCACAAAACACGATGATGCCAAACTATTTGCTAGTTGTTCTATGTGCAAGTCCCACGAAAGTTTACTTTCTATGTTTAATCCAAGAAATTTTGTATTTTCTTCGTTTTTAATGGAATTTTGATTGGGTTTTATTAGCGAACTCTGTGGGATTTTATTTAGTTTGTTACTACTTTTAAATCGGATATCAACTAACTTATTTGTGTTTAGTAAGAGCCCATTTTCTTGGCACCATGTAAAAAACTCTTTTGATACTTTATTTCCGGTCTCAACTGCCCCTGTATTTGAGCGATCTCTAACTACAATAAAAGTGTCATCGGCAAACTGACAGATATGCACATCGCTATTTTTGCTTAGATGTTCTGAAAGATCATTACAAAATATTTAAAAAAATTGGAGACAATATTCTACCCTGGGGTACTCCAAATTTTAGAGAAAGATACTTATAGGCAAAGTTTTCGCATACACCGTTTCTGGCAGTAAGCTAGACGTATTGTTGCCTATCTGTTATATATTTATAATATCATCCATTCCAAAGGAGGTCCATAGATACCATGAGACTTAAGCTTTTCCTTTAGGATTTTACTGTCTATTATGTCAAAAGCCTTACTTAAATCGTAAATAATGCTATTGTGTATAGTTCCTGATCTAATCTTTGTGTTACGAAGCTTAGCGCCTCAAAAAGGCAGTCTCAGTCGATTTGCCTTCAAAAACCCATGTTGAAAAACAGAGAACAGTTTATTTGTCTTAAAATATTGAATCTTGATAAGGGTGGTGGACTTGCCACCGAAACGTAGATAAATATTTCATTATTTTTTAGTTTTTAGGAGTTTTTTCTTATTTCTGGTTCAGGCGATTTGCCAGTTCATAAGGGTCAATAGTAGGGTTGCCAACTGTCCTCCAGCCGGAAGGACTGTCCTCCTTTGAACCAAAATGTCGTCCGCCCTCCGCAGCTACAGGGAAGGACGCAATTTGTCCTCCTTTTTGTAGTCATGTCTCGCCTTAAAAAAACGATTTCACAATTAAACCAGTGTATCGATCTTTTCAAACATTTAAAACACTTTACGTGTAAAATTAAGTCTAGAAAATATAAAAGGTCAGTTCCTGTTTGACATCCGAAAAGTGAAGTTCGTGCGATAAGAAAAGTACATTTTTTTTTTCGGAAAGGCGGTTAAAGGAGCCGTATCGAGTGTTTCCACCCTCGGAGATCAAGGAGAAACTCACGCCAAACGATGAAGTCCTTCTTCTGGGACTAAGCGCTGTGAACGAAGATTCCTATACCTGTTATTTTTTGTGGGGCCAACGCACGAGGAATTTTCCTTATAGCGGAAGATGGTTGCGCGCTCAGCAGGAAGTGACAGATACTGACAGAAAGCGGTTATACGTAATACCAGTAGCAGTTCTTGGTCGAATCGCCATTGTTTGTGCCTTGCATCGATAAATTTTAGTTAAGAATTTAAGTTTTGAAAAAGTTCGGAAATTCTGGTGGCTACAGAACCTGACTATCCAGAACTTCCATCTACAAAGCCTCGGAAAGCTCACGTTGATAAAAACGTGTGTCTGGAAAGGGGAGAGCTGGCCGAACGTTTACCGACGGAGGCCAAAAACAGTGAAAGCAAAGCAAGCAAGATGAAAGGTTTTTGGTTTTGAATTAGGAACATAATTAATCGTTATTTGAATCAAAATGCAAAACTTAAAATAGAAAGAGAGATATTTTTTTAGTTTTTTATGATAATGTTCTTAACTACATTAAAGGAAACTTCGATTATACCGATGATAGTATATTGGCAATTATATTTTTGATATTGGTTAAGTTGGAAAATCTCTCTTTAGAACCCGATTTAGAAATGTTTCTTTTTTAAAATTATTTTGTCAGATTAATAAAGGAATTAAATTTACAAGATGCAACCTAGACAAATTGACGAAATTATGTTATGTTAGTTAAATAACCTATTTTTAAAATAAATATTTGGTATTTTTACAAAACTAGCCAAAAATGGTAACTTTTTTTTCAAAAGTGACGGGAATTAATAAAATCTGAACTGCTTGTCTGTGCTAATACAGTTGCTTAGAGCTTTATAAGACAATTAAAGTCAACGAACCAAAAGAAATATGGTTACAAGCATTTTTATAATTATTATAATGGTATTTCTTTATCCAAGAATATATTTCTGTTTATTTCTAGAAAATCTTTTAAGTTTAAGGATGTTGTTTTCTTTTTATAATTTGAAGTAATTGTTTTTTTATATTTCTGTTAATTTCTAGAAAAACCTTCAACTTTTTTTTTCGTTGCATAAGTTTTTTTGTCTAGCCAAGAGTAAGTGTATATTTTTGTTTATTTATAGAAAACATCGTGTCTTCTTTTTTTATTTAATTATTTTATTTGCACAGTATTAAGGTTATTAAATTTTTAATTTATTTTAAAAATAAATAATTAAACAAAATACCCACTAAACATAAGCAACAATATATAATAATTTATAAAATTATTTTTCAAAAACAAAGTGTAAAAAAATTTTCATGTGTCCTTCTTTAGCTCGGTCACAAGTTGGCCACCCTAGTCAATATGGCTAAGCAGGTTCAGTCGCTATACCCCGGGACTAGGACCGAAGCGGTCGCATTCTCTAGAGGCTTTTCAGGCGAGTAATCACAACGAAACCATATTAAACTACAGATTTAAGTTCTAACACATTAACAAATTACTTTTTACCCAAATGATATTTCTCTCACCTAATTAAAAAAGTTGGAAATAACTTTAAATTATTCTTTATCTTATTTGAAATTGTATTTTATTAAAATTTTTAAAAAATGTGTAATGCCTTAAACGTGGACTTGTAGATGGACACAAAAGGGGTGGCGCATAGGGGTAATAGTCGAGGAAACATGGCACAAAAATAGGCCGTACGAGGGATTTTTTGTGCAGTAAGATGGATTTAAATGCGGTTTTTTGCATTCGATTCGTATAAACATCCACTAACTTGGTGAACAAATTTATTTAATGGGAAATAAAAACTGAATTTGTGCCTCAGAAAAATGAATTTTTGAAATGTATTTAAAAGTTTGCAATTATGGAAATTTATAACTAGGTGAATATTGATGGAAAAAAGCCCGAATTTGTTACCAATGGGTTTTCGAGGTCGCTAAACACGAATATGATATTGGCAACGGCCTACTGAGTACCTGGTGCGCATTAAAAATGATGTAAGCATTGTCCTCTAGATTTTTACGAGAATTCCTTCTAATATCAGCCCAATTTTGTTACTCGGAGATTTTTGAGGTCGCTAAATACGTCAATGTCGCATTGCTATTCAGCAACTCAAAAAACTCCCCGAGTAAAAAAAAAATGGGCAGATATTAGGAGGATTTGTCCTAAAACTTTAGAAGACGACGTTTACACCATCCTGCGTACCAGGTACTCCTCGGGCCTTTGTTAATGTCATATTTGTACTCAGCAAGCTCAAAAACCCCCGAATAACAAAATTGGGCTGATTTTAAAAGGACTTGTCGTAAAACTCTAGAAGACGACATTTACACTATTTTTAGTGAGCATCAGGTAATCCGCAGGCCCTTGTCAATATCATATTCGTATTCAGCGACCCCAAAAATCCTCCGAGTAAATAAATTTGGCAGATATTAGGAGGATTTGTCGTAAAACTCTAGAAGACGACGTTTACACCATCTTTAGCGCCCACCAGGAACTCCGCAGGCCCTTGTAAATGCATATTCGTAATCAGCGAACTCCAAATCCTCCGAGTAACAAATTTGGGCTCATTTCCATTATTATTTACCTAGTTATATTTTTTATTGCAAACTTTAAAAGGCATTTCGAAAATGCATTTTTCCAACGCACAAATGCAGTTTTTCATTTCCCATTAATTAAATTTGTTCACAAAGTTTGTAGACGTTTACACGAATCGAATGCAAAAACCTCATTTAAATCCATCTTACTGCACAAAAAAATCCTTCGTGCATTGCTTCGTTTCCTCGACTATACATATTTGTGTGAAAGTACATCATCGCTGATATCGCATTTCTTCATTGCATTAAATAAACACATTGCAATGGAGAAATGCCATATCAACGTTTTGCCATTTACCCAAATTTTTCTTCCTGTCCGCCATTCCTTTGTATCTACCCACATGTCCGCCTTTTAAGATTTTGTTGGTTATCTCAATACCTACTCATCTTACATATTTTCAAGAATATCATCGATGACGGCTTTTCCCTAAAAAAATATCCACTGTATCCCCCTGTATCCTTGTAAAAAATTTTAAGCATTTATGCGTTGAATTTTATTAATCGCAAACGAGTTTTACAGGTATTTAAAAAACAGACCCAAAAACTTCTTTTTGGTTTAAACATTCTTACTTTCTAAATTTTTACTCATTATTAGATACATAACGTCTCTATCTATCAAAATATGTCCAGTCAAAAACGTATTTCATTTAATTTGGTCTAATTTCTGCCATTTTTCTACGATTAGCTAAAGTTTTAAGATAGAACAAAATTTTGCATATTTCAATATTAGTTGTTTATTTGGCTAACTTTTGGTTTAACTCGAAATGATAAAATTTTGACTGCAATAAAAAGTAATTCTTTATTAAGGAAAATATACTATTCGCCTACAAAATATATACTATTTCATTTGTATAAATAAATTTCAATAAAATGTATCCACGGAAAATATAACCAATCAGTTTTTTAGTAATTAAAACAAAAGAAACAAATGAGAAGGTAACGGCTTAAGACAGTTGAGACTTAATCTCCTCGATGAAAAATATTATGACTTTATCCGCAAAAAGGATTGACAATATCTCCTTTATGAAATCTGTCCCCAATTAAATTTATGTGCGCTCTGAAGAAACGAAAATAAATCCGGATGAAGTCTACTTGAAAGATATGCGTTTAAAAAATGCATGTCTATGGATTTTTATAAAAAATATAGCGAGTACACGAGTGAATAAATAAAGAAAAAATAGAGATATTGCAAAATGAATATAAAAGGGACACCTTCTTGGCATACTCAGAATTAAATTGTCCATATCTTCCTGAGCTAGGCAAACCAAGCAGCATTTAACGCAAAAAAGTTGTTCTTGGTTCGGGAAATTTGGGGGGTTTTCACAAAAAACCGTTCTTTGTAGCATATCCCATGCATGCTCGTTGGGGATTTAGGTCAGGTGATTGAGAGGCCATGGCAAAACGGTGATTTGGTTGTCTTGTAAAAATTTCAGCATGTCTACGACATGAGGACGAGCGTTGTTTTGCATCAATATAAAGTCTGGTCCAACAACCCCGGCATGGGGTAAGACAAAGGTTTGGGGAAGAATCTTTCCACATATCGATGGGTTTAAAAAAATGTTCAACCAAAACGAGCCCCGGTTCTTCCGCCGAGTCTATTCCAGCCCCACCATTCCCCGTGCCACCTCTATAACTGTGGACTTCTTGCACTTTTTTCCAAACTCTTTTTAGTCCTTTTCTCCATATCCCCAGTTTTTAAAACGGGCCCCCAAACCGGATTCATCTGTAAAAAGAACTGGGGCCCATTGATTATTAGTCCAATTCTCGTTTTGTTCCCCAAAGCTAAACGAGCACCCGTTTTCCCCTAGAAAGGGGCTGGATCTCAATTTTCCCCCATTACGTAGTCCACCTTCAAAACCTTTAAACCCGTAGAATTTGAAATTACGATATTATGTTTTTGCGTACCCGACATTTTTGGAAAGTTACTGTGGGATTTCTTCTAGCCATTTGCACAATAAAACGATCTTGAGCAGGCCGAGTCAGGGTGGTGGTTCCAAACATCACCTGTTTCTTGGAAACGTGCCCATAATCTTGAGATTACGCTCGTGATGTGTGAAGAGTTTCAGCAACACGCTTGCCTAGTCCCAAACTTCTAACATTCCAACAGCTCGCAACATTTCTTCCCGGTTAAGATGGCGTCTTTGCATGATAAATAAGTAACAGACGGAGTTACTCTACTTTGGATTACAATATACTGACCAATATTTTAAATTTTAAAACTATATTCCACCTACTTTGATTTAAAAAAAGTTTTTGCAGAAGTCCCATTTTTGAACCGTAAAATAAAGTAGTCCATTTTTTATACAAAAAAAAACATTAAAATGCCCATCTCTTATCAATATTCTTAACATATTTTACCAACCCAAAACATTTAAACACGATAAAAACTCGTTTACACTCATTGAAATAAATATATCCCTAGACCATTGCGGTGTGTGTTTGTAAAACAAGCCTTATTTGTTTTGGGGTTAGTATTGCAAGGTGGCTGGTAAATTTTGACTAAAAACCCTTTAGAAAATGTATATAACCAGCATTGAGATTAGGAATGGGAAAATTTTACTTTTCAGAAAAAAGTGAAATTTCTGAAAAACCCTTTGGAAAATTTCACTGTTTGGAACACTCGAAATTTATGTGATATTTTTGAAATTTTGGAAATTTAGGCGAAATTTCAGAAATTTATGAAAATTATATAAAATTAAAAAAAAATATATTTTGATATTGAAAATCTAATTTTTTACTGAAATTTCAGTGAAATTTCTTCAAAGTTTCATCTCATACAGTATGTATGAGTATAATTGGAACCATATAGAAAACTTTTTATTATTAAGTTTACGAAAAAAAGCTATTCGTCTTAAAAAGTTCCGCATGGTCCAGAACTTAAAATGCAACCATTAGATATCAATTTTTTAAGCCGTATACGGGGTTTGTAAAAAAATATGAATTTTACTTAAGAGTAAAGTACCTTTTTTATATAATACAGAAGAATGTTATAAAGTAAAGTTATTTTAAATTAAACGTTTTATTTAAATATGCAATTACAGCTATTTAGCATAATATTTAGGATTGGTAATTATTTATTTTACTAATAATTCCGTATTAATTGTTCTGGCTTGAAACAATTTAACGTAATCTAGGATGCACTGACATGAAACATTTGACATATTGTGTGTTAGAGTGAGTTCGTTTTTGTAAAATTACAGTAAAAATGGCAAATTTACTGAATCGTAAAGAAAAAATATAAGAATTATTAGTAAATAACGACTAATCCTAATAATAAAAAAGTTTTCCATATGGTTCCAACTTAAGTAGACACACTATAGCAATTAAAATACAGGGTCCAATAATAAACATAATAGTCTATACAAATATGGGTCCGCAACTTTTTGAAAAAACCCATTGGTTGGCACAACTGGTAGCTGACAGGTGACAGATGTCGCTCAGTGATGCCAGTCAGGGAGTTTGATAAAAAAGTTCTTTGACGTTTAAGACCGTTACATTTTTTCCAGCCATGTAACTATTAAAGAAAATCGCTAAAACAAGATTTTTCCCAAGTAATTAGATTTTTTAGTTAAAAATTAAGTAAAACACCACATCTGACTTTGAGTATGATGTTTCTGCCAATTTCTGATGAATCTCCTGTTAGTTAAGAAATTTGCATTGGTAAATAACTTTACATAACATATTTTAGGGGTAATTTGTTAAACCTAAAATTGCTTTTGCAGATGTCCTGAGGAAGGGAAAAATGTTCTGAAAGCTTGACAAACTCAATAAAGAATTCATTTATATATATATATATATATATATATATATATATATATATATATATATATATATATATATATATATATATATATATATATATATATATATTTATATATATATATATATATATATATATATATATATATATATATATATATATATATATATATATATATATATATATATATATATATATATATATACATTATGTCCACGGAAAAGTTGTTGAATAGGAAAACTTTTTTATTCTTGATTTTATCGAAAAAAGGTACTCTTGATAAAAAAAATTTGGTACTTCTTGGAGTAAGATTGGGATAGAAGCATTTAACATATTTTATACGCGGTGTTCAGAAAATTGAAAAAACTTAAAATGGTACAAGAGTAAAGTGCATTTATTTGAAAAGATATAAAAATAAGTTAGTAGGAAAAGTTGTTCAAAATTAAGAGGTAGCCTCTCATACCAATTTTTGAAAAAATCGGCCTACTTTTATTTATTTGTGATTAAATTTATTTTAATATCAATTTTTTTATTTAACATAAATTTTATCAATTTTTTTGCTGTAAAGTAAGCACTTTAAGCTGACGATACTACGGCTAATGAATTATAAAAGAGAAGTGTCAAAAAAGCTTGTCACTATCAACGCCTACTAGTACAAAAATAAGTTGTTAATTTGGAATTAGTTAATTGATATTAAAATAATTTTCATCACAAATTAATAAAAGTAGGCCGATTTTTTTAAAAATTGGTATTAGGAACTACCTTTTACTTCAAAACAACTTTATTTCCATATTTCTCAAATAAATGCACTTTACTCTTAAACCATTTAAAAATTTTTCAATTTTTTGAACACCACGTATAAAATTTGTTAAATGTTTCTATCCCAATCTTACTTTAAGAAGTAGCAAATTTTTTATTCAAGGTGGGTTTTTTTTGATAAAATTAAAAATAAAAATTTTTTCCTTTTCAACCCCTTTTTTCCGGGACTACTGTATATGTATATATATATATATATATATAAATATATATATATATATATATATATATATATATATATATATATATATATATATATATATATATATATATATAATATATATATATATATATATATTATATATATATATATATATATATATATATATATATATATATATATATATATATATATATATATATATATATATTATATATATGTATATAAATATAAATTGGTAGCTTTCCCATTTAATTAATTTTTGGTTTGAAAACTCTAAATTAAAAAAAAAGGGCCAAGATCTGGAGGTCCACTAATAATGGATCGCATGGTACACTCATCTATGTCAAACAATTATTATTCATCTGTGAACGAAAAAGAAATCATGCTGTTCTTTGAAACTTAATACAATAACTTGATGATACTTCGATGACTTTGCCGCGATAAACAACATCGACATTCAAAACCGTAAAACCATATTGGTGTGACATTCGTGGATGACAGTCGCTGATTAACCTTTTCGACAAAATTGATGGATCGGTTTAGTATTAAAAACAAATAAGGTTTTGAGATACGAGAACGTACCGAAGCCTTATTAATAAAAAAGAATGTTGTAATTATCAAATGGTTTTCTTTGTTCTTGGAGATTTTTACATTTATGTAGATGAAAATAATTGGTTATTTGGTATTATTGATTTTTTTACCCTTTTTTTCTAGTTAGTTGTGGTTAGTTACGGGGTAATTAAAGTTTGTCTTGCCCAATCCGACAGATTTTTATTTTTTGTAATAGATATTTACGTTATAAGTCCGGAATATGAACTTTTAGAGTATGAGTGTGATGTTTACGGACGAGGCGACGATGAAGCAAAGTGTGGAATTGCAAAACGAATACTGTAGAGGTTTTTCGAACGAATAATGTACAATATTTTATTTCATACTGTACTGTCGAAATTTAGGTTTTAAATACCTAATAACGCATCTTTAACCTGCTACGTATATCTACAAAATAATTAATTATCTGCTTTGGAAACGGATTTTAAGATCTTTTTTACTGGTGGAAACATTATCAGTACTGACATAAAATTTAAATTTGACGAAAGAATTGCATTAACATATCCAGGAAACGCAACAACAAAACCTAAAGAAAGTTTTACCCGACTTTTTCGGTATTTTTTTTCGCATTTTTTACAGTAATGCCCTACATTACGGACCTCAAAATTGTACAGTAATAGACTATTTTTTTTATAAAAACACAATTTAACAAAAAGAAAAACGTTTATTTTAAACAGGGTTCACCAACCAAAAGTTCCACACTTGACTTCATTTATTTTAGGCTTTCCGGCCGAAAACCGTACGAAAGTCGCTCAAAAATACCCAAAAAGAGCAAAGAAAATTGGACTTATAACTACTACCCATATCTAGGTATACATACACCTTGCATTGTGGAATTTTGAATATTAAATTCGTTGACGTTTATAATAGAGTAAATCATCCGTAAAAAATATTTTCCGAAAAATTACAAGATTTGGATTATGTTTTTTTTTAATTTGACTCCAACAAGGATAAATTATTTCCTAATTATGTTTTGAAAGTTAACTTAAAGTAAAAAACAAATATTTTTGAAAATTATTCTTTACTTTTTAACAGCAAAGATTTTCACAAAAAAACAATAAAGATATTATTATTTTTGATAAATAATATAAGGATTGTATTGTGCCCAACACTTTTTTCATATTCTTTTATAACAAGCTTTAAAGATCTAGCAGGTACCGAATTCTTCCCACCACTGTGTTCGCACGTCAGCAGAAGGATCTTTTGTAACATACGCTGGATTTGCCGCTTATCGGCAACTCCAACCCGCTAGGGTTGCCGGTTATCGGCAACTCCAACCCACTGGGGTTGTCGGTTATCGGCAACTCCAGCCACTAGCGTATGGAACGGGATCCGAAGCTAAGACGAACACAAGGCTTAGCTCAAGGTGTTAGCATACCGTGCTGATGAGTGAATGACATCCTGTGCCTTAAACAGGTGTCTCCAAACGGTGCCTCTGAGATACAGGGCGACCTCTCAGAGTGTCTAGCCTTACTGCGCTAATGCGGGACTCTGCCGTGGTGGACTATTACTTACCTAGCTCCAACGGAAAGCGGACAGAACCGTTTTCATAGGAAAAAAGTGACAAAGGTCACAAGCAGACAAGGGTGGGCCGACGGAAACAGGTGAATCCGTTTCGAAAGGTGCCCCTGAAGTCACAGGCGCCTGTATCCCGGGGAAGGGCTAATCCATCTCGAACAAGCAGGTGCTTAGGAAGGGATCCTGAATCCAAACATAAGGCGGACAGAACCGCTTTCGTAGGGAAAATGGTACTCAGGCTTTAAACAGAAAGCGGATGCAAACCGTTTTCATAGGGAAAGGCGGGAGATACGGCCTCAGAACATCTGGTTCCAGTAACAAGGACCTGGTAGCTACCCACGTCACTATACCGGGAGAGGAGGGCACGATGGATCTAATCGTCTGCTCCCCATACTTTACAGGAGACAGGGATACCAGAACACATATTGTGCTTGTGTCCGGTAGCGGCACGAGTAAAGGAAGATGAAAGAGCTCTCTCCCAATTTGATATCCACAATTTGTGAGCCCCAATAGACCGAGCGGTCGCGGTGGAGAGCGTAAAAAGTCCACTCACTTCTAAACCTAACCTAACCTACCGTAATTCTATAAAATATTGATTATATTTAATTTGACATTTCTACCGGTTAAACATAGCCATTTTAGATGCAACTTAGTTGAATCTACCTCGACGTCATAGTCTAAGTTGCTTAAAAAATATGGTCAAGGCTATGATTAATTAAAAAAAAAAAAACATTTTTTAATACTCCCTGTATAACGTCAATTTTAATTTTTTCATTTTACATGATAGATAGTACAAACAAACCCCTATTTTTTTTCATTATCTCCTTGAATAAAGCCTTTGGAAATTATGGAAATATAAAATAAAACATAATTAAGTGGTATATATGCACTTTTATGTAATATATAAAAACGGACATTCAGGAAGTATTATTTTTTTTTTAAATTAGTCATTGTCTCATATTATATTTGATAGAAAATAGTTTTCATTTGGTTTGCAGATGAGTACGTGCCATAAAAATGTGTACCCGTATTTTCCAAACACCGTGTATATTTCTTTAAATATACAGGGTGTGGTTTCGTGAATTAACTTATTTTTAAAAACTTATATTAGCTTCACCCGTATGTTTTTTATGTAACGAAATCTTTCAAGTTAATTTTCACCAATTTCAAGAAAACTGATTACCTTGAAAATTTGCAAAGGGGTTAGGGGTCGATAAAAATACAATAATCTTATAAATACTCTGACCAGGATCAATAGGATAAAAATAAAAAAATATTTTTTGTCAAAATGAGAATCCTTGCGCATTCGCGATAATCGGAGCAATTACATCTAACGTTGTTTTGAGACTAAAAAAAATAAATTTTGGTTAAAAAAAAACTAAAATAACACGCAACTAACCGGACTAAAAAGTAGAAAATAATTTTTAATAATTCAGTCGTGGTAAAAAGACGTGGGGTGCTTGATATCAAATGTTGTAAATTTTAAAAAAAAGCATTTTACTATAATTAAATTATTAAAAATTATTTTCGACTTTTTAGTTTCCCTTTTCTAT
>JAHBCN010016335.1:0-19669 GCA_019359885.1 Listronotus oregonensis
CATACTTATATGTTAATCACGGTAAAAAAATTCTGGGTACAGCTTTGAGAATGTTCAAGCAAATGTAGGTAACAAAAAATAAGTTATCCACACTTTATAGCCCAGGCTGTGAAGCAAAAAAGTTTAGCAGATACCTGAAAGTTTTAAATAAAAGGGGGGGTTTTCTAATGACAAATACAGCCAGATATGCGTTTTTTATAAACAATGGGAAAAGCCCGAAATTTAGTATTTCGGTTGTCTAATTTTTCAATTAAATTTTAAAAATGAACGGTAAATTGAAGATTTAAAAGCATGAAAAAACCTTTAATTTTATTAATCATGGCATGCTAAGCTTAAATATATAATTCATAATTTTTGATCAGCTCTAGTTATTGAGTTTCAAATATCTACGGATAGAAAAAAACATATAAAGGACCCCACAATTTCCTTATGAAAAATGGGTTTTGGACAAAGATTGTTTTCAAACTTTGCATAGTGATAGTTTCAATAGACACAAGTTCACGGGCACAAACCCAAAAACCCCCTCCAACCCCCTAAAATCACCCTCAAAGGACACTGAGATTCTTTAATAATAGTTTTAATTGCTCAGCGGAATTTTTTGATAGTGCTGTGAATTGTAGTACTTAAATAGTTACAAAACTACAGCCTGAATTCTCTTAACTGGATTTTTGAGGTATTAGATACCCTACAATACTTCCATCCCGACTCCAGACTCCAATCCCACCAACTACTAAAGTCCGCTTTCCTGATGACGGGGTTGGGGTAATTTTATCATGAATTTTATTTCACGGCCAGCTGTATGGCCACTTGTTACCCCTAACCCCAATAATTGGATACCCACTCACACCCCCCCTTGTCCCGCCATGTGAAGTTCCTGCTCGTGACTTTGAACAAATTATAACAATTTTTTTTCCAGTTTAAGGTAACGGAATACTATCCAATACCCTTCACCCCACAACCCTTCACACTGGGTTTTTTGGCCGTGGAGACTTTTAATCAGCGTGTTGAAAACTATTACCATGTAAAGTCTGAAAGCAATTGGCCGAAACCCATTTTCCATAGGAAAATTGCGGGGACCTTCATTAAGAAAAATGTATTATTATTTATTAATATGATTATTATTATTATTATTATTTATTTATTTATTTATTTATTTTTTTTATTCATCTGAAAAGAGGAAAACACACACGTTATCAACAAACAAATACACTTAAAAGATGAAAATCAACAATAAGGTTTTTAAGCTGCACAAACATTTTTGAGAGTACATTTGAAAATAAACAATATATATATATATATATATATATATATATATATATATATATATATATATATATATATATATATATATATATATATATATATATATATATATATATATATATATATATATATATATATATATATATATATATATATATATATATATATATATTTAAAAAGGGGGGATGCAGTCTTTTTTTTTTAATTATTGAAAAGGGATTGGTGGAGACTTAGAAAATGTTAATTCATATTAAAAAAGACTATTCCTAGACATATAAACCTTGAATCCAACGCTCTTAATAAAAAAAGGAATCTCAGATCCAGCACGGTTTACAGTTATTTATTACGGATAGAAAAAAAAAATCTTAGCTTAATTGACTGTCCAGCTACGACGACTAATTCTTTCTAAGAATCTTAATAATTTGTTTCCTGGACTTTTGGGAGACAGTGCTTCCTCTCCTTTTCCGCGAAGTCATTTTCATACCTATTTTCTTCTAAAATTAAAAGTCACAGACCAAAAGTCTAACCACCAATAAAATAAAATAGCGGGAAGCGCTGGGTTTTTTTTCATGTTTTCCAGATGTTATACATACATTTAACAATAATTATTTAAAAATAAAAGTAATATAAAAATTAATTTACTAAGTCAGGTAAGCACAAGATTCGATGAACAGTTGTGCTAAATTATTATATAGATCCTGCGCTGAGAAATAAACAAGATATGTCTCTTTCTTTCAACGTTATTAATCTCGCCCTTTTCTGAACGGTTCTTTAGTTACGATTGTCGCTGATCCATTCAGACAATTTAAACTTCTGTCAGAATTTAACCGCGTTTTTCCCTGCTTCCAATCGGATTTCTTTTAAGTTTTCTTTTAATTTTTCCTTAAAGATGTAGTTCGAAGACAAATATGGAGATAAATCTTGATTATCCGCATGGATACTGCTTGTTTCACATAGCAACCCACTTTGGTGAGTTCAATCTTTTTAAGTTTTTAGGTAGGTTTTCTAACGTAAAAAACTTTACTTTTAGTTAGTCCCAAGAAGGGCGAAAGGAATAAACTCTCGAAAGCTTGACAAAAAGAAAAGGGTTTTCATTACTAAACCAGGCCACCAATCCCCTTTCAATAATTCAAAAAAAGACTGCATCCCCACTACTCTGGTTTTGATAAAAATTATATATATATATATATATATATATATATATATATATATATATATATATATATATATATATATATATATATATATATATATATATATACAGGGTGATTCACGTTGAGTGTCCTATTAAAAGTTCTGAAAACCAAAAAAAAGAACTTTTTTTAAAATTTTGGGACAAGATTATAACAGGTAATAAACTACATTTTTAAAATATTTTGGCAAGTATAGCGTTGCTAAATCCAACCGGAACCAGTGGCAACATTATAATTTTAAATGGAACACCCTATTTTTTATTTCATTTTCGAATTCTACATAAAATTCTAAGTAATTTTTGTTAACATCTTCCTAGACATATATCTTACCGTTTTTGGGAAAATAATTAATTACTATTTTTTTTACGAAACATCACCATGTCAAAAAGGTTTGATATTTACGTGCCTAACTGAGCTGAATACTAGAAATTTTTTTTTTGGGTTAGCTAATGCATGTATTTATAGGAACTACATGCTATATATATATATATATATATATATATATATATATATATATATATATATATATATATATATATATATATATATATATATATATATATATATATATATATATATATAATCATTATTGAAAAGGGCTTATCATTGATATTAATTGGTGTTCAATAAAAAATTAAAAGCCAGATCAGTTAAATGAATATAAAAAAGATAATAGGCGTTTTTCATGTTTTTTTTTTATTAGCTTATTGCAAAGCCACATAAAATAAAGGCCAAAATATTTTTTACCGATTTTGCCTCCGGAAACGCCTTAAAAACAATTTTAAGTTTGAATTTTGTAGGCGACGTCACGGCCCTAAATTTTCTATTGGGGAATTTCTGCTTTGTTGTCAGCTTTTCGTTATTCGATACGCCTATCATCAAATATCGATATGCGCAACATCTACAAAGTTGCTTTTCCCGTCAATTGTCATATTGTCAATGTCAATCTGTATAACCTCTAATATTTATTAATAATTTCATTTGTAAACAGTGTGTGTTCTTTCAAAAATTCAATTTATTACAATAGTTATTATTATCGCCAAACTTCCCTTGATATGAACCGTTTTTACAAGTAAATTTTCGTTATTTCAAAATGAACAAAGTGTATTATTTGCGAAACGGAGCCGTCCGAGTTTGGGATCTTAAAAAATATTCTTTTCTCTTCCAAAACAAGACGGTAGGAAAAATGCCTGGTGTGCTGCTGTAGGTATTGAGAAAATCCCCAAAAGGACATGCCTATTGTGTGAAAACCATTTTGATGTAAGTTTTTATGTTTTATTCCAATTGAAACTATTTAGGTCTGGCTGTGTTTTAGTGAAAAGTTAAAATCATTTTGAAACCAAATTTAAGGTAAACTTTCCTCAGCTCCCAACTGTTGATTTCAACCTTGTGTTGTTTGGGCAAATTATTCTATTATGTATGTACATGTAAACAATAGTAACAATACAATAACTCAGAATAACAGAATATTTTGTTAAAAGTGTTTAATAAGCAAAATTTACACAAGGTTGAAATCCAAAAGGTTCGAGCGAGAAAAGTTCCTCCAGTTATCTTAGAATTTTGGTTTCATGGCTTTTTAGACTTTATACTTATAACTTCTCTACAATTATCACAAAATAAATATGATGTCTTAAAATATGTGGGCAATCTTCAGATTGGGTAGAGGGCGAGAAAATATAAAATTTTCTATCCCCCCCTTCCTACTCTTGAGGATTTGGAGGGTGGTTTTTTAAATGCTACAAAGACATTATGTTAAATACTTAAATATGACAGAGTTTGACAAAATTTATTTAATTTACTGTAAATATAAATTTTTTATATAATTTTAAGACATCTGATGCCAAAAAAAAAAGCTTTTAACCTTAAAAAAGTTAAGTAAAAAAAAAAAAAAATGATCTAAAAGTTATCCCCCACAGTTAAAGCAAATGCCACAACTCAGACCAATTTAAAAAAATGTTTTTTCTTATTCCCAAATCCAAGAGATTGCCAATGGAGGGAGCAACCACTGATAGAAATTGTGTTCAGTAAAAATAGTAATTAAAATCAAAAAAATAAATTCTAAAAATCATAAAAAGTCATTTAAAAAAAATCATAAGGGTTTGTACACTAAACTCACCAAGTGGTTAGGTCCACCCCTCTTTATTTCAAATAAAATTTATTCATCTTTAAATTCAGGCATTTAATTTAATATTTTTATTATAGAAATACTACAATAGCTCAATGATCAATTTTAAGTTTCTTTAACAAATACTAAGACAAATGTTAGGTTTTTAACTTTTAAACTTGATCAAACCCAAACCCTGTAGACATTCAAAAAGTATTTTATAATAGTTGTGGAAAGATAATATTGTTTAGGGTAATTTTATTTTAAATATAATAAACAAAAATAATTAAGTTAAATATATATTTTTTTTTGTGTTATTTTTTTAATGTGTGATCCTTATTCAAAAAATTATTTACAGCTTCCAAATGACACCAAAACTGGATGGAATTTAAGATGGAGTGACAAAGAGTCTTCAGCTTAAAGAGGATGTAATACCAAATATAAACATTCACAATGAGTTTATACCACCCAAAAAAGTTCCAAAATTAGTGCAGACTCAGGAACCTGCTAGTTCTTTGCCAGGACCTTCAGGTTTTGTGGGCCAAAGATATTATCCAAGACCATTTCATCATCAGGAAGTGAAGATATTCTCGAATCAATAAATATTTTAGATAGAGGATTATTAACAAGTTCTTCTGATGAAGAAACAGAAAAAAAAAATCTTCTTAGAGCAGCAAAGACTCCAGTCAACCTAAATGTAGTTGAAAATAATTCAAGGTTTTTCTTAGGACTAATTTTAAAAGGTGTTTGTTTTATTAAGTTTTTGTCATACTGGGGACAAATTAGCCATATGTGCATTTTATTACATTAAAAAAAAAATTTGGTTAGATGATTTATTTTTTGATTGGTTATAGATTTTGGAACTAGTGTTCCAACGTTCAAAGATCTTTTTTTAGAAGGGGTTAGAAAAAATTGCTAATGTTATGCAAAACTTTATATTTACTCCTCCCAAAAAAACAATTTTTTATGGCACTACCTAATCCATTTAGATTTAGATATAGTAGGGTTAGTTTTATAATAGATTGTTTTGAAATTGAAATTGAAAACCTTCAAATCCTGTAAATCAGAGTTTTCATGGTCAGAGTATAAAAAGTGTAACACTGCAAAATACTTAGTTAGTGCTACACCCAGGATTCATTAATTTTATTTCTGCAGGATTTGGGGGTAGAATTTCAGGGTAACAATATTGTTATATCTAGTGGATTTTTAAATTTATAAATAATTTGTATAATGGCTGATAGAGGTTTTAAAAATATCTCATATAGCAGAAAAAAAATTTCACTTTGATTAGGCCTCCAAGTGTTATTCAAGAAAAGGCCCTAGAAAAAAGGAAGTTAAAAAAAAGCAAAAAGAATAGCTGCCTTAAGAATTCACATTGAAAGAAACATTGCTAGAATAAGGAGTTCAAAATGTAGATGCTCATTCAAAAGTAAATACAAATTTATTAGATTTACTAGATGAAATTGTTGTAATTGTTTGTGGCCTAATAAACTTACAAGGTCCATTAATAAAAAAAACCCAGTAATTCAAGTAATAATTTGTTTTATTCTTCAAAACAATACAAAGTACAAGTATTTATAAAAATATGTGTAACACGCAGAAACACCCTGTATAATATACCATTTCTACAAATGTATTCATATCGATTATAGGTAAAAACCTTGGCAGAAACTTAAGCTAATATATTAAAATAGACCACATTACAATTTATAACTATAACTACGTTACAATTTAATTAATTCTGGAAATATATTGCTCTTCCAATAAATTAACGTTTATATCTATAATTTCTTTAATTCTGCATAATTAAATACCACTTCATGAAAAAAACAATATTGTCATTTTCAAAATTTGGAGAAGCAACACATAAAATACCCTTTTTTTTATTTGCAAAACATATTTAATTGAAACCCTGAAAATAACATTTTTTACTAATTATATTATCTTTAACAAAATTTTTGGGATTGTTTTTTCTTTGCTTGGACACTTAACTTCAAATAAATAATCAGTACTTAAACCATCTGGTGATGCTCCAAAAAGTGGGTAGTTTTTATGCAAAAGTATGCCACTAGATTTATTTTAATTTTTTTAAATTTTTTTTCCACTTGTCTTAGAACAAGGGGGTCAAGCCGTTTTCCCTAGACAGGCTCAGTGTCCAAGGGTTTTTTGTAGCCCCCATTATTTTTTCTATTAACCACCCACCACTTGTTTTGCATCTAGCCACATCATACAAAGTCGAAGCAGTTATCCTACCAAATCTCATTTTGTACCAATCTCCACATGCTGATTGTCCACGGGTGTTCTTTTCCACATCCTGAATATCTAATGCTTTAAAATGATTTATTAAATACGAAAAAAAAATTGCCTGCATTTACACTCCCATCTTGATCTTTATTTTTTAAAAAATTAAATTAAAAATATCAAAGTCATGTAACTCTGCTAAAAATATAATAAAAATTCCACCTTTTTTTTTCCCCCAGTAGCATTTATTAGATTTTAACTAAATTTTAAATTTTGGTCCTAGAGAACTTCTGTTTCGATTTGTCATATTTTTAATAGACATACACTTGTCTTGCCTTCCTACTTTTGACAACACTGGCTTTCCAGTAGCATTCCGTTGATGTAGAACTTGGCTCTTCATATCTTCGATGGAGCCAGAATAAAAGGCTACAGCATGTTTACAGCCACCTGTAAATGATAACATTTTAGTATTTTAAAACTTGTTTGCACTGTCCATATAGAGGTGAGTTAAGAGCCCTTAACGAAGCATCGGAGCACTTTCATTTCCATTAACCTAAATTTCATTTTAAGGCATTCTAACAAAAGTCATCATAGATATCAAATAAAACCTTATTACGACAAAAAAAAGGGGTTTTTTTACTATTATGCTATAAATTTTTCTGATGTTGTCGTTTCCGGTTAAATATGGATTAAAATTTTGTAGCAATTAAAGTGCTCGATTAAGAAATACACAACTATAAGTAACCTAAATACATTTTTGGTGGGGGGAAACAGGCATAAATATATGGACTGTTGCACTTACCAGCAGAAGCTGCAAATCCATACAATCACAACTTAAAACTTTGCTAGCTTCTTCGTCTATCACAGCAACATCATTGTAAGCTTTTTTGTGAATTTTATGCTCAGGAGTAACCTTACATCTAACAGTACATTGTTTAGAAATTCTTTTAAGCTGAACATAACAAACAGCATTATCTCCATACTGTTCCTTGGCAGACCTTAAACAAAAATTTATTTACAATTTTATTTCATATTTTCAATTGTTTTCAATTATAATTTTTTAAAATAATATTGATATGACCGGGATTTGGCGTGCGTTGCGAAATTAATCCTTACCTCGTAATTTAATATTCTTTTATTTCAGCACTGTAATAATCTTAATAGGGAAAATATAAACTCATAAACCATCTCCATAGATACTTCTTTGGGAAGTTTCCAGAATCGGCTTTTCATATCCTTCTTCCATTGCCGAAAGTAAGAAAATACTTTTTTATTTAAAAATATAATTTAAACTTGCAAAAATGACTAAAACTCTTTAAAAATAAAACAAAGATACAATAAACAATATAAAAAAATTTAAAAAATATCTACTTTTTTCTTCTTTTCCCCTTTGCGTTACGGCTGACAAGTAACAGATGTGACTAGTGATGGATAATTCGAATTAAAATAATCGATAACGATTATTGAAATAATCGCTAAAATGCGATTATTCAGATTTAATTTGAATTACGAAAATAACCTGACTCCACAGAATTTAAAATTTTTCGCGTCGCGAAAAAAAAACATGTAATAACAAATAAGATTTAATATTTTAATAGTAAAGTATATATTTATGTAAATAGAGAGGACAACTTAATTATAAAAAAAGGTAATTTTTATTAGCCACGCGAATTTTATTAAAATTTTGTAAACAGGGGTTTTTGGGGCGCTTATCAAGAATCTGAAGTTATATTTTGTCGGACTCTGCTAGTTTTTGAGTTGTAACGCCTCACTTGAACCTAACCTCACACCTGCACAAACTCCTAAAATTCCTCCTTCTTAAAACTGATTACACCAAAAATGGAAGATTTTAGGGTAATATACTTATTATTTTATACGAAAAATTTTAATTTTTCCTTAATTTAACAATTATTTTTAAAAAAAAAGCACAACAAGCGCTTCCAAAAAATAATATTTTTACTTTTAAAAATGTCAACAAAATTGCAGGTAGGTATTTTAGAAATTTTATGTTGGTATAACCAGGGACCCACGAAACAATTAAATGCGCTTAATTTTTAAATTTAAATCGCGAAAAATTAAAATATTTCAAATTTATAAAGTAGGCCATTCGATTGTTTCGCGGGTCCCTGGCTACCAACATAAAGCAGTCTAAAATCTCTAGACAATTTTGTTGACATTTATAAAAGTAAAAATAATATTTTTGGAAAGTCTATTGTGCTTTTTTTATTAAAAATATTTGTTAAATAAAGGTGAAATTAAATTTATCTTATAAAATAATAAGTGTTTCGATCAAATCTTCCATTTTGGAAATGAGAAAAGAATTTTAAAAATTTTTCTGGTTAGGTTTGAGTGGGGCGTTATAACTTAAAACTGCAGAGTACAAAAATTGATTTTAGATTCGTGATCGCCCCCAAAAATCCCCAGTATACAACATTTCAATAAAATCGGCCGTGGGCCCGGTAAGTAAAAATAGGCAAATGGAAAATTTACTTACTAAAATAATAATAGTAATAATAATATATATTATACAGTGTCAAAAAGTCGAATCCGCGTTGAAAATTATTAGGGATCCGGACTTTTTTGACAACTATATAATATTTAGTGTTTTGTGTTTAGTTACATCGAAATCGAGTTACATACTATTCAGAAATCAAAAATTTAAATTCAAACGATTAAAAAAATAAAATAATTATATAATTCGAATTATCAAATAATCCGATTATTGAAATCATTCATAATTCAATAATTCGATTCTTAAAATAATCCGATTATGCCCATCACTACTAAAAATCATTTCGCATTTTAGCATTTCGTTAAAATCGATACTATTGTCGATATCGATAGTTCCTAAACAGACTTGGCATCCATGTTGAATTTGATTGGTTCGGGGAGTGGCGGGCTATTTAAATTACAATGATAATTAAACTTTAAATAAAAAAGTAAGGGGTTTGTATTTTTCCGTGATATTTAGCAGGTTTTGCTTAATTGTGTTTCTACTTTTAATTTTTACACACAACATTATCAATATCAATTGAGTGAAAATACCCTATTCTGTACAGTTTTCATTCGCGGATGCTTTCGAGCGAGAAAAAGTTTATCATGATTCCGACGTGGGGACCCGCTGAAAATGACCCCCCAAAGTCCCAAAGATGAGTTTCCCGCGAATATCTGCCAAAATATGCGAATTATAGAATTTTTGTTCAGACAAAAAATGAAGATCACCTCGAAATCTACAAACATGGTCCATACCATTTTTTTCGCAACACCAATATTTTTCGCAAAAATGGCCGTCGAAAAATCCATAACATTCCACACTGCATAGACAGCCGAAAACCGCTAAAAAATACAGACAGCAAAACAATTTTTTATCAAAACGCAAGAAAGATGGTGAAGGAAATTTTATGGGATCATTGAACACTTGCTAAGGCCTCATTATAAAAAAGAAATGTTAATAACAAACCATTCTTTTTTAAATATCAATAAATTAATGAAATACTCTCAAAATATCGTGAAAAAAAACTTTCACCGCTTTTTTTAATATTCTAGAAAAATCGGAATAGACCCAAACTCATATGCAGTGATAGGTACGGGTTTTCCCATTCCGATAAACTTTGATTGATTAAAAAATGTACATTATTGCCAGAGTAATTGAACAATCCGTCCGCCCGCTTATAAGTGAATCCATATGATGAGGAGACCGGTCTTGGTTTGGGTCTTAGTCTTGGTCTTGCAGCAAGACCAAGACCGGAACGAACCAAGACCCCTTCCTTCAAGACCAAGACCAAGACCGGGGTATGCAAGACCAAGACCAAGATCAAGACCGAAGGTGCAAAACTACGCAAGACCAAGACCGACCTGCAAGACTCTTGCACTTTTGTCCTTTTTTTAAATTATAATATTCAATTTTATATTCAAATAAGAGGTATTTCATACAGACATGACAAAAAAATGGTCGAGAACTGCCTAAAAAGGCGATTATTTTATGAGTAACAGCTTTTTTTTTTAATAAATAATAATTAAATGATCACTTCGTTTTTTAATAAAATTATTAAAAACGATAACTGGTAGTTAAAACATGTTTCAAAAAAAAATAAGATTGTAACTTAATGGTCCAACAAAGCTCGATATCTCCAAAACCGTTTACGACAGAGAAAAACTAAAAAAGTACAAAAGTTATAGAAGCTGAAAATTACTTACCTATTTCTAATGTTTTTTTAATTAGGTATCTGTGATACTTTACTGGATCAAAAAAATTTTCCCAAAAACCAGGAAAAAATTATTTTTGTGCCACACCTTAAAAATGGCATCATTAGTTGCTCCTTTAAACTAAGATATACATGTAAGAGTGATGGTTTAATAAAAAATATATTTGTCATTTTATATAGGAATACTTTTGATATAAATGGATTTTAAATTTCACTTCCGGTTTAGACGGAAAAGTCAAAACAATGCCAAAAGTATAATGATTACGTCATTTTTGTCAAAACCGAAAATGATATATAAAAAACCATCTACGTCGACATTGTACCTATATGACAGTTCAAGAATTTCCAGCATAATATATAGGGAAGCGATTTTTTTAAATACATTTTTTGCTATAATTTTTTTATTTTAGGTTAAAAGCTAAAAATAAGGAAATTTTCTTGAGTGGAGTGAATTTTTTGGAAAATTTGAAATAGAAAAATAATTTTACATTTTTCGCCCTTTTTTCTATAATTTTTGTTATTCATTTTTTTACCATTATGAACGATTTCGGATATATCCATCTTTGTCTCACTATCAGCCACCTTGTATATGCAGAATATTTATAAAGTATTTGTACAAACTTTGTGGCAAATGTTTACTAATTTGAACATAGAAAGTTTATTTGAACTGAAAAGCTTTAAATACCTTTTTTTTGAATAAGAAACCAATGTTTACATATCAGAATCATTTTCATGGAAATTTCACATGTGGTTGAAATTAAAAGTTTTTTTTCTGCCCTCAGAGTACTCAGTATTGTAATTTTATATGCTTCTTCAAAAGAAAATTTAAATATTTCCTATCACTGAAATGAAGCGCTATAAATAAATAAACCCCTTCATTTAAAATATCCTTTTTAATCAAAAAAATTAAATGTACATTATGGTTAAAATTGGTATATTTTAAAATTTTAAAGCAAAAATATAGTCTCCATCTTTATTTATTTGTAAGTATTAAAAAAAAATATATTATTTAAGATTGCTTGGTTTAAATTATTACTACCAAAAAAGCAAGACCAGCAAGACTCTTGCAGCAAGACCAAGACCAAGACCAAGACCGGGTGGTGCAAGACCAAGACCAAGACCAAGACCTTCTTTGGGCCCCAAAGCCAAAGACCAAGACCAGCTTGAAAGACCAAGACCAAGACTAGCCCGGTTTTGGGTCTTGGTCTTGCTTTCTTCCTATGAATCCATGAAGATAGCGGCATTCTAGCGGTAAAGCGGCAGCTGAAATGAGATTTTTGGGTCCCCTGAGGACCATTTTTGTAGATTACAAGGCGATCTTCATTTTCTGTCTAAACAAAAATTTTCCAATTCGCACATTTTGGCAGATATTAGGGGGAAAAACCCAATTTCGGGTATCCAGGGACCATTCACAGCCTTTTCCCACCTGTTAATGTTGAAAAACTTTTTCGCTCAACATCCCCGAAGCCCAAAAAATTTGCGCCACGAGGGAAAACTGTTTTATTTACAGCTTTGTCCCTTTATTTACTGGATTAATTATGATTTGCAATGATTGAGATGATATTTTATTCAATGTGGAGTTTGTTATTTTTTTATGAGTTGAAAATACTCTGAAAAATTTCTGTGTTTCTACAATATAATTAATTTGATGTTCCAATTACGCTTAAATCATTAATAATAAATTTAACATCAGTATAAAAATAAGATGTTTTTAAG
Organism: Listronotus oregonensis; assembly: GCA_019359885.1. Taxonomy (NCBI): domain Eukaryota; kingdom Metazoa; phylum Arthropoda; class Insecta; order Coleoptera; family Curculionidae; genus Listronotus; species Listronotus oregonensis. The sequence goes on from JAHBCN010016335.1 coordinate 12,723, forward strand.
AATCGACAATTCTTTATATATTTGACTTTCACTGTATGTTACTTCAGCCCTAAACTTTTTTCCTGTAAAATTTCCCAGTGGACATAATATTTGCCTTTGCATGTTTGATGGCACTTACAGTGCCTATTATTATATTTAATATGCTGAGAATTCTAGTTCCTTTTATTTACTTCGAAATTTAGATTGTAAAATTTGCGATAAACCAGGATAGACACGGAAAGGAACAGATAATCTTATACTATTTTTACGATGTTTTTTTTTTTAAAAAACTCTTATACAGAGTGTAAAAGGGCTTTGATTTTTTTCAGACAACATTGTTTTTTAAAAATTTAAACATATGCTATGAAAGAACAGTTATGGAATATTAAAAAAAACCAACAAAAATTTCTTTTATGACTTTTTCAAAATATGACTAGGAAGAACGTTTTGATGTACTGGGTCTTTGATTATATTTGGGCTTCTGAAGCCTTTATTTTTTAAGACAGAAAAAATGTTTTATATAAAAATTATAGGTTTTTTTTTTATATTATCTTTAAATTATCGTTAAAAAATATCGCAATAAAAAATGGAAAAAAAATAAACCCTTTAACTTTTTTAAATGGGGCACCCTGTATATTCTGCGCTACAATAGAAAATCTTTTTTTTAATATAATATATATATATATATATATATATATATATATATATATATATATATATATATATATAATTATATATATATATATATATATATATATATATATATATATATATATATATATAATAATATGTATATATATATATATATATATATATATATATATATATATATATATATATATATATATATATATATATATATATGTATATATATATATATATATATATATATATATATATATATATATATATATATATATATATATATATATATATATATATATATATATATATATACATTGATGATATTTCAATAACATTTTTGAGATAATTAAGCTTAAAATATAAATAAATTGAAAAAAAAAATCCCTATTAGTGTACAAGAAAGCTATGAAAACAATAAAACTGTTTTAATAAATTTGACGTATTGATATTGTAAAAAATTGAAATTTATCATTTTTTAAATATTAAAAGTACCTAGTTTGTATTGCTTTTTTGTCGATGGGCTATTCAGAATAACAAAAAAACGCTATTATGCGTCTTTTTATGGTACAATAATAATGTGACGAAAAAACCCGGACAGTTTTAATTTGGTTTTTACAATATTGTGCATACCTAAAGTTGTGTTTTACATAGCTTTAAAGAGCAAATCAGGGGGACCTCGATACATTGAGTAAACCGATTTCGTTTCTTCTAATTACTCTTTCAAGCATAACAGTGGGTGTTATGTTGGCAATTTTATCCTGGATGTTGTTCTTTAAATCTTAAAGGGTCCTTGGACGGTTCAAATAAACAGGGATTTAAAAAAAACCCCCTGGAAAAAAATCAGAAGCGGATAAATCGGGAGATCGTGCCGGCCATTGCAAATCGCCCCTGATCAAAAAAGGAAGTTATGCTTCTCAATGTATCGAAAATAGGGGACGTCACCTACGTTGTTAGCTCTTTAAAGCTATGTACAACAAAACTTGTAAAAACCAAATTAAAACCTTCTGATTTATACAATGCGTTTTATTAGGTTTTGAAAAAAGGAAGTTATGCTGCCACATCCTGTATTAACAGTTGAATACTTATTTAATACATAATAAATTACTGGCAACTTTAATTTTATTTTAATAATAATGCAGTGATAGAAAAGAAATTTACAAATAAACGGACAACTCAATCCATCACATTTAAAAATTTAAATTTAGCTATTGTATTATTTTAGAACTGTTAATGTACCCCGCAGTTTAGGGTATTTAATTCAAAAATGTAGTAATTCTACACAAATGCAGTCAAATTTTTTTTTATACAAATACAGTGATAGAAAACAAAATTTGTATCTTTTATCCATGTTTATAGAGCACTTCCAAATTTAACCATATGACTCCAGATTAAAAAAAAAAAATACTTTGAGGCAGTAAAATGGTACTTTTACCTTGGCCTGCCAGATTTCCTGATTTATCCCCATTTGAATATGTATGGGAAATTATGGGTGAAGGAATCCAAAATTTTTTTATAAACGCTAGCTTATCTTTTAAGGAAAGTGTATCCACACCTTGTTTGCTTAATCAAAAGCGCGCTGCTAATATTTAATTTAACTAAAAGACCAATTTTCATCCGTAACTTAGAAACGGCCAAAATAAGCAGAACAACAATTAATTTAATTATTTTTCCATTGAAATTGATAAACTGCTTAAATTAGTTGGAATCAAGTTGCAAAATGTATAAAAATTTCAAAATTAAAAATATCAAAATTTCTCATCATTTCGATATAAAAATAAATTTCTTGAATTCATTCAAGTTATATTCGGCAATGAAACGTAATTATTACAACCTTGATACTTCAAAAAGAAAAGTATGTTGATTCACGATCATTTTACGAGTTATTTCCTCTTGACTGTTTTTTCTATAAAAGAATTCTAAGAAAAAAATTACGGAATAGGTTCTGAGATTTCGGGCGCCAATTTTGACTGTTTTTCGTATTTGTTAATGAAAGATGTTTATAAGTCTGAATAAATTATACAGTGTGTCCGAAAAATACATGCACAAAATTTTATGACAGACTCTTGACGTCAAAAAGATGTCTGCACTTAAACTTCGTGTAAATAAATAATGGCGAGTGTTCACTGAAGCCTTTTCTAAAAGCGCCTTACGAAAAAAAAAGTAACTTATATGTAAGATGGAGAACGTCGTGACCATTTTACACTCTTTCAATTTATTTTTTTAAAAGTGTTAATAAAGTTTATGTTGCAAAATAGCGTTCATTTGCATTCTTCTTAATTAATATGTTCTTTGTATTACTTTTTTTAATCAAAATTTGCATCAAAATTTACTATTTTTATTATTACAGTTAATTGTTGTTCGCAGGAAATTAATATTTTTACATTTTACCAAAACCACAATTAAACAACGCTTTAAAATCATTAAGTCCGATTCTCTCCTAGGGGTTTAACCAGAGTTTATCACCCTGAGTAAAAAGCTTTGAGTTTAGTTTCACACCCAATCATGGGTAGAGTATATCTTTTCACTAGCCAAAATTCGGATCGGTTCCTAGGCTTTTCCATGATGGATAACGCCTTTTTGACAAAATTCCCTGCATAATTTCACAGCTGGCAGCGCGAAAATAATTATCATTAAAATGCGCATGGATATGAAGTTTCACCTGCGTCCTTAAACGAAACCCAGCAATCAGCTGATGGATGACGACTCCATGTATTACGGATGACCCTTAAGTGGAGATCGGCCTTTAAGAATGGAAGTAGGATGGACCTTGTGAATACATGGATGGACACACTGAACTTATAGCACGAAGGTTTCCTTAGGGCTTAAAGTTCGAAATGGCACCATCAAGTGGACACCCAGATCTTGGAATTTAAAGCTGTTGGTTTTTTAGTGGGAATACGTCAAATCTCGAGTCCATGTCGACAAACGATTGCTGCTCTAAAGTAAAACGCTACTCGCATCAATTGGAGAAATTAAGCCAATTTATGCGGAATGTATCAAAAGTGAAACTCAGAATCAAATGATCCAGCGAAGCCGCAGGCCCTTAGCTGATCCAGTTGTCGAAAATATAAATTAAATTTAATTTATTTCCTATGATAACGACGTACAGGTGTCCCAAATACGATTTCATTATTGGGATCACGGAAACTTAGAAAGAATACGAAGTCGATTAAATGAAGACAAAGTTGCGCAATTTAATGCTGACCAAAATGCCACCTTAGAAAATGTGAAGAAAATTTAAATACTTCCGAAGATCTTTGGGAAAAACCGAATATTCGCGATTTTATTTATATTTTTGACTCTATTTGAATAAATATAACAAAATAAATTTTACATTCTTATTGCTACTTTTCCTGTTTCTACAAGGCAGTGTTATTACGACTTACACATCGACGTTTCGTCATTAAACTGCCATCACATCACTTTGATTTTTAAAATACGGTCCTGAATTTTCTATTGCAGTTTTTAAGAGCTTTCCAGAAATCTCAAAACCAATGATGTATCAGACTTATTCGGCAAATCATTTTAATCAATAACACTAGAATCTTGGACTTCCATTGTCTTTATTTGTTAATTGTTACACAACGTTTCGGTTAGTGATGTATCTCCAACCGTTTTCAAGTGATAACTAAAAACTATTCCTAAAAGCTACGACTTATATACTATCCATGTTCACCAAAGCTTGACCGACTTTTCACGGTTCAGCATGGCTGCCAGATGTGAGAAATATCGATGCTAGGCTTGCTAAATACATTTGCGTTGTTTAAAATTATTTTCGCTTCTTTGAATTTTCTTTTTCAGTGGGTTTCTTTATAAATAAGATTTTGCTTCCGACCATTGTGCGATTGTTGTTTTGACCAAGCGTGTTCGGCAATCCCTGACTTCGACGTTTCACCTCGTTCCGTATGTTTTTTGTGTTCTTTAACTCCTAACTTCAAGTGGTCTCTTTGTTTCCCCGATGTAAACCTCGCCACATTCACAGGAATTTGGTAGATACAGTCCTTATTTGAAACATTGTTGTCTGAGGTCTCGTCTTAGTAAGAATACTTCTTAGAGTAGTTTGGGATTAACGCCGTTTTAATATTATACTTACTCGCGATTCTGCGAATCTTTTCCGAAGTTCCTTTAATATATGGAATTGTCATAAATATTTGGTCAGTCTGGTCTTGGTTCAAATTGAGAGTTTCTTGTCTTATTTTGATATTTTTTCGATTGTTTCCTTTATTAGCCTCTCACTGTATCCGTTCTGCTTAAGATCCCTAGTTATGTTCTCCATTTCCTCTTGCAGTGATTCCCTACTATTACATAAGGTCACTGCACGATTATATAAAGTACGTATAACCCCCTGTTTGGTTTCGTTAGAGTGGTTGAAATTGATTAAGAAATATTGTCCAGTGTGTGGGTAGGCTTTCTGTATACCGAGGTTTGAATATGACCATTATTTCGTTTAACTAGAACGTCGAGGAAGGTAGGGCCGAGTTTTGCTCCTTCTCCATTGTGAATTTAATACAAGGTCGGAGGCTATTAAGTGTTTTAAGAAACCTTGAAGTTCTTCGTCATTACCTGTCCATACTCTAATAAAGTGTCGTCCAACATATCTTAAGCCAAGCTTTTGGTTTAATTAGTGCAGTTTTAATTGCATGTTCCTCAAACCATTCCATATAGATATTTGCTACCTGAGAGAGCGATGAACCCTTGGAAGCCCATCATCCTGCGCGTAGAACTCATCTTTCACCTGAAAATAAGAACTGCAGGCAAGCTCCAACAACTCCATCACTCCATCCAGCGGCAAGGGTGGGTACGTTCTACTAGTGTTTTATCTTCTTTAAGCAGCTCGGATATGCTTAACGATTCTTCTACTGGTACGTTTGTGTATAGACTTTCCACATCAAAACTAACAAAAGTATCGTCTGGTCCTATTTCTACATTTTTGAGAATGTCAACAAAATGACTAGAGTTTTTAACGAAAGATGGAGCTTACCGACCAGTGGTTTAATTAGGTCTAAAAAGGTGTTTTGCCAGTGCAGTCGTGGGTGCGTTTCTAGAACTGGTGATGGGCCCGCTAAGGGTGTATTGTCCTTGTGTATCTTCGGTAGTCCATAAAGATGAGGAGGTTTACTGTTACATGTAAGTTAAAGTTTTTCTTGTTTCATCGGTCAAAAAATTTTTGTATTTCCTTAAGGTCCTGTAAATTTTGTTCTCTATGGATGCTGTTGGATCTTGATCAAGAGTTAGGTTGGAGATACATCACTAACCGAAACGTTGTGTAACAATTAACAAATAAAGACAATGGAAGTCCAAGATTCTAGTGTTATTGAAACCATTACATTGTCTAACACCTTCAAGGAAATCATTTTAATGTTTTCCTACCAAAAATATATTCTCTGTCTCTCTCGAACACATGGTTTCTTATGGAAATTACCATTTAAATTTTTCTAATAAGTGCGATACATCATTGGTTTTGGGACCTTAGAAGCTGCTAAAATACGTCATAAAAAATCCTGGGCCGTATTTAAAAAAACAGAGTTGATGATGGCAGCTCGAAGACAAAACATCGGTGTGTAAATCTAATAACACTGTCTTGTAGAACAAAAAAAGTGGCAATGAGAATGTAAAATTTATTTTGTTATATCTATTTAAATAGTCATAAAAAAATTAAAATGAAATCGCGAGTATTCGTTTTTTTCCAAAAATCTTTGGAAGTGTTTAAATTTTTTAAAGTTTTAAGGTGGCATTTCAATCAGCATCAAATTGCGCAACTTCGCCTTAATTTAATCGACCTCGTATCTTTTCAAGTTTCCGAGATCTCAATGATGAGAATCGAATTTGGACACCCTGTACATTAGGGTGCTCCGTAATATTTTATTTTCAAATTTCGCCCTACAAGATCCCTCAAAAGTTGTAGGTTACCATAAAAATAATAAAAAAAGATTTACTTAAGAAATTACTTAAATTCCCATTTTCAATGACTGGTAGAGGCCTCTACCGGTCCTTGATGACAAATATTTAATTACATTTAATGATAATCGTAATCTCTATTGTATGAAAACGCAATTTTGATACCTCTTGCGTAGCCGTAACTTAAAATTTTGTATGATTTATTTAGAGTTAATGTTAGAGACACCTAAAAATGGCCAATTTAGAAACTTTAAGGACCGGTAGAGGCCTCAAGATGACAAATATTTAATTAAATTTAATGATAATCGTAATCTCTGTATCAAAACGCAACTTTTGATACCACTTGCTAACCAACCGTTGCTCAAAAAAAAAAACTCCATACATAGGACGGGACAGCCTACTGTACATGGTATAAGTACCCCGAA
>JAHBCN010016336.1:0-19581 GCA_019359885.1 Listronotus oregonensis
TGAACGGTTTCGGATATATCGATCTTTGTTGCACTATCAAGCCACCTTGTATATGCAGAATGTTTATAAAGTATTTGTACAAACTTTGTACGGCAAATGTTTGACCAATTTCAACAAAAAGTTTATTTGAACTGAAAAGCTTCCTAAATACCTTTTTTTAAAATTTGAAACCAATGTTTACATATCAGAATCATTTTCATGGAAATTTCACATCTGGTTGAAATTAAAAGTATTTTTTCTGCCTCAGAGTACTCAGTATTGTAATTTTATATGCTTCTTCAAAGAAAATTTAAATATTTCCTAACACTAAAATGAAGCGCTATAAATAAATAAACCCCTACATTTAAAATATCCTTTTTAATCAAATAATTTAAATGTACATGTAAGGTTAAAATTGGTATCTTTTAAAATTTTAAGGCAAAAAATATAGTCTCCATCTTTATTTATTTGTAAGTATTAAAAAATATTTATTTTATTTAAGATTACTTAGTTTAAATTATTACTACCAAAAAAGCAAGACCAGCAAGACTCTTGCAGCAAGACCAAGACCAAGACCAAGACCAAGACCAAGGCAAGACCCAAAACCAAGACCAAGACCAAGACCTTCTTTGGGCTTGCAAGACCAAGACCAAGACCAAGACCAGACTTGCAAGACCAAGACCAAGACTAGCCCGGTCTTGGTCTTGGTCTTGCTTTGCTCATCACTAATGGGAACTTGTCATAATATTTTTAGGTTTTCTATTAGATTCCGAGAGATTGCCCACATATTCTGGGACACCTTGCAAAATTATTCAGCAAAAACTATATAACCTATTTTCACAAAATTTGCCACGGTGGTACATCATAGTAAGATGTTCTTTCTGATCGACCTTAAGAAATCTAAAGGCTATAAAAATCCTGCAAAAAACCACATTTTAATTTTTTTTAAGAAAACTTTCTCATCAACATTTTTTTCACGATTATTAGTTTTAAAGTTATGAGCGATTGAATGAGAAAACAATTGCATTTTTTTACCTTTTTTGTTTTAATTTTGTTTTTTTAGCAAATATTCCGGACCTTCTGAGAATAAACGTATGTTGATTCTTGAAATATGCTTGTTTCTAATAAATTTTTAGCAAAAACATGCCTGTCACCTCGTATATTCCTTGTTTTCTGGGAAATACGGCTTGGTCTACTAGTACGTTCATTTTGTAGGCAAATATTTATCCCTTTCGACGTTTTGTTGTTTTCCATTTACTTATTCTGCAACACGTTTACAGTGTTATTTACATGGGTGACGACGGCCCACCCAATTTTACATTGTCGCTTTCCGATAAATAAACGCTAGGCCCACTGGATATAAACAAAATCGATAGATTTAGTAAGCGCTGAGTAATAACTTCCATGACAGATGGGGTATTATATAAAGTAAAATTATTTCAAATTAATGCTCTTTACACCGTTAAACTTTGTATGGTTAAGCAAAATTATAGTTTATTAGAAAGAAAAAATATAGTTTTTGTGGCGAGGTTGTACGTTTGGACATCACAGGTGAGCCGCAAAAGTAACTTTTACTCCAAATAAAACACGCCGTTTTAAATTAACCTCCTTTGTGATGTTAGTAAACTAATTAAGATAATTTTATTTTTAGGAAATATTTTAAAGTTAATATTTGTGGGTGGACGCATAGAGGGCATAGAAATAATAAATGTATAATTTGTCCATTATATCAACAGCAGTAATAGACCACAGTACACCAAAAAGAAAAAATATAACCAACCTGCTGAAACATCGCGAACGGCTTACGTGTCCTACAACTTTTTATCTACGAAAATAATTTATGGAAATTTAATTTATTAATTATATCTGTTTTTATAACCCCTTTTAAGGAAAAAAGTTTTAAAAGTAAATTTTAATACTAGGGGTTTTTTTTAAATGTACTGATATATTAAAAGGGTTTATTTTTAAGTTTAACTTCAAAAAACATTCTTATTTTAATTTCCACTAGGTTTGGCGTTTCGTACAGAATTTTAGATTCACTTTTTCCTAAATTTTTGGCAAATTAAAAAAAAGAAAAAGGTGTACCTAAAAAAGCTTTTGGAAAAACCCTAGTGGTCTCATGCCTATTATAAAAAGCACTAAATGTTAGTAATAGAAATATTAAAAACTAAAGTGGTATTAATTACAGATATTAATAATAAATGATTTATTTTTAAAAATTGGACCACCCTGTATCTCAAAAGCTAAGACGTTTATCACATACGCTTATATAAAGTTTTCTTCTTAAAATAAACTCAAAAATTGCCTCCTAAATATTGACGTCCGGGGTCTTTGATCATATGACAGAAAAAATGTGTTATAAAAAAATTGTAGGTTTTTTCCATATTATCTTTTGAAATTATCGGTAAAAAAATATCGCAATAAAAAAAAGGAAAAATATAGGCAACTTCACCTTTTTTAAATGGAACACCCTGTATATTATGCGCTACAATAAAAGATCTTTTTTTCTGATTTCAAATATATATATACATATACATTGATGATATTTGGATAAACCATCTTTAAGATATTTAAGCTTAAAATATAAATACATTGAAAGAAAATCATATTAGTATTAAAAAAGCTATGAAAACAATAAAATTGTTTTAATAAATTTGACATATTGATATTGTTAAAAGTTGAAATTTATCATTTTAACTATTAAAAGTAGTTTGTATTGCTTTTTTGTTGATGGGTTATTTAGAAGAACAAAATCGCTTTTATGCGTCTTTTTTTGGTAACAATAATAATGTGACGGCAGTGCAAAGGGAATATTACTTATTATATCCTTAACAACGGGTACCATCTATAGATACTATTAAATACATAGTAAAAAAGTTTATTGAACGAAAAAGCTACCACACTTTTTTTAAAAGAGTGTTTATATAAAAACTGGTGTGACTATGATGAGTCACACCAATTGCTCAAAAAGGAAAAGTAAGAAAATTAATTCGAAATTTATCCTGTGCACAGGTTAGCTTCACGCCAAAGCAAGCTGTAGGTGTGCGTGCAAACCTACCCGCAGCTCAGGGTGAGGAATAGTGAGTTCGTTATGGCGCCACCAGTTTTCTTACGGACTACAAACTGGAAGTCCCTAGATGTTATAGGAGCTTGCTTGGGCGATCACACACCAGTGCACGACAAAACAAAAAAGTTAGCATATAAGCATTAAAAAAAACTGACTTGGTCAATACTCATTAAAGAGAAAAAAAATAAATAAATAAATAATAATAATATAATAATACAAATTATTCTGGTATCAGGTGAGCTAAATAAAACTCAAAAAGATTAAAAACAAATTACATTTATTTTAAAATAATTTCTTGACGTTTTAAATTTCATAAATTAAAAAAGGTTTAAGTTTTCAAGTTACATAAATTAGGATTAGTAATTGTTAAATAAATAAATTAATAAAAGGTTGCCTGTTTCCTGACGGCAGGTAAGGGTGGTCTGCAGAGTCTGGACTCAACCCCGGAGTAAAATTTGAGGCAAATCACAAGTTAAAGTTGAATTTGGAGTTATACTTAAGTTTGGACGTCAGTTTGAACGTAAATTTGGTAAGGTATCCAAATTTGGAATTAACTTGAATTTGGAGTTAGTTGAACGTAACTGATCCAAATTGGAGTTAAACTTGAATTTTGAGGCCCTACAAACATCGGTAGGCATTAAAATTTGAACCATAAAAAAAATTAAAGTTTAATACAAAACAAAGCAAATGGCTGAAGGCCTTAAATAAATTTCCAAATTAAAAAAAAACTAACAAAAGAATTGGCTGAAGGCCTTAAACAAATTTACAGGAAAAAAAACAATAGTATCAAATAAAAGAAGTGGCTGAAGGCCCAAGGAGAACTATTCAATAATACAAGTCCTCAAAATACAGAATCAACTAAATCAATCAATTAAATACAACTATTCAAACAACAGGCCATTCGTGCTATCGTCGTTGACAGAACATACCAAAAATAAATAAAATTGTTTCCACAAATTAATTTAAGACATTAAAATAAAATATTATTGGTTACTAATGGCATAGCTGTTTCTGCGCATTCATTAGGTATAAAATCAAATCATACATCACTGATGTTTAATAAAACCAAAACTACCAAAAAAACTCTCTTGATTAATACCGATCTTGATTTATGATTATATAAAATTGAAAAGGAATTTTATTAATGCGCATGCCTGCCTCTTAATTTTATTAATGAAACTTACAAAAAAGAATTTACATTTGTCAACAAGAATAACACGAATAACCAAAAAAAAAACTTCAAGTTACTAGAATTAATAAATCAATATCACTCATATCGATAATCGATATACACAAAACATCCCTACACTCATTAAAAGAGCATAATAATCAATATTAATTAAACCTTAAAGCATTAGAAATTTACAAAAAAAAAATTAACATTAGAATTTACAGTCAATAAACCAACATTCCTTGCCAAGCACAGCACAGTTTAAGAAAAACAACCAAAGTTTGAAATTTATACATGGCTAATCAAATATAAAAAAAATGGTACAAAAAGAATTTAGTATAAAGTAACGTAGTAGCTTTATATATCGACACATCGGCTGAAAAGGGACATAATTAAAAAAACATTGTTTTGAGAAATTAGCCAAGAAAACAAATCTGAATTATTTTAGGTATTATTACATAAGTAATAAATAAATACTCATCAAGTATTTCTTTTACACTAAATAAAGAATATTTGACCCTGTAATAGTATATTAGAATTTTTAAATTATTTTGTTTTTAAGCTAAAAAAAACAAATTTTTATATATTTTTTTTAGCTTATGTCATTTTACTTGGAAATAAATTAACACAATTTCAACAGTTTTAAAGTTATCTTTATGTATTCTTAACTAAAGCTTACTTAGCAAAGAAAGTACGGAACAATAATGATACATCTTAAAATTTAAAAAAAATTACAGGCTTTAAAACAGACAATCAAGAGAAAAACTAATTATCAACTGTCAATTAACCCAAAAACTGATTAAGAAATTCCCAAAAAAAAAGATATTTATAACATTAAAGGAAAAAAACTATTATAAAAAGGCCAGACAGACCAAATTTATATTTCCACAATGTAAAACTAAAGCCAGTGCCTGTAAGATTTTAAAATAACTAAAATAAAGTGTTATAAGTTGCCTTCGTCTGAGAAAAAAACACAAACTGTATTGAGAATAATAGCCCTTATTTCAGAATACTTTCCCAACATTCAAAAATTATGCAATAAAACGTAGGAATATTAGAGTAATCAAAAAGTAATATTAGTAAAAACCAATCAATATGAGTGCTTAACAGATAAAAAAAAATTAATTAAACTTACTTAGGTTAACATGTGGCCTCGAAGTGGGCGGCTTGAATAAAATCTAATAATCCTGATTTTCAGAGACTATCTTTGCAAATTTCACCATTAATTTTCAAAAATATTCCACAACAACAAAACTGGAGCCTTTGCAAAGATATGGATGGTTTAAATTAAAAATCCCATACGGATGACCACGATATTCGCAGTAAAAATATTAAACCAATGTTGTTTCACCAGCGGCCGCCATGCAAAATGGCCCAGGCTGGCTGCAGCAGTTGAAAATAAAAATCGGACCAGCCACTCGTCAGCGCATCCAAGATAGATTAGCTCGAATATTTAAAAAAAATAATTTAATGCTGTAGACCATTTACCCATTTACCAGCGCATTCACCATAACATAGCATCGACAAAATTAAACCGTTACAACTCCCCCTCTCCTTCGAAAGGAGGAAAACTTCCTGAAGGAAGTTTTGCGACGATCATGCGGACATAAGAGCTAAGAAGAAGAAGAATCATAACTTAAGAATGGAGGAAACAAATTAGTATACGAGAAGGCATCAATTCGCAAATAACCAAAAGCAGACCAAAAAAAAATTTTAATGAAGCAAGGTAATGACAAATCATTCATAACCAATGAAGAATTTTAGAGGTCACTTGATAGGCAAAGACCTAAGCAAAAACAATATAATTAAGGCAACTTATACTTAATATAATTGGCAGACTCAAAGATTTACATATCTAAAATCAACGTAATGAAATCAATAAACAAAAGAAATAAAATGTAGCACGAGATCAAAAATAAAATAGAATAGAATAAATTAAAAAAATAAGGAATTTTGGGAATTGTTCCAATGGCAGAAACCCAGGAGTCTCCGGATGAGGACTATGCAGCCCCAAAGAACCAACATGGTTTGAAATTTATGTCACTTTCTTATTTGACAGATTTAATTTAAATTTCTGTTAAGGTTGCGTCTCAACCAATCCTGGCTTGGCAGACCTCGTTCCTCAACCTCATATTGAATCTTTGAAAACGCACCGAACCACACCCAAAAGAAACACCAAGAATCCGCAAGTGAAGCAATTCACAAAAGGTGGAAGAAAAAAATACATAATAAAAAGATAAGATCAAAAATAATTAAACAAAGCCCTAAGGTTCCACCGTTCAATAGGGAGCACGCTATAGCGCGGCCAAGCTAAAAAGATACCAGGAAGTATCCAAAAAGAATATTGAATAATTATAGGGTGCTTGTGTGGTGGTATTTCCGACGACCGACCGCAATCTACTAGGCCAAATGGAGCTGAGCACGAACGCAGTAGTGTGGCCCAGCTTAAGGTAGTGCCTCATTAGGGTCACTACGCCAAAACCAACACCCCCCGACGCCACGCCTTCCATTCGGTCTGCTCTCCGAGCGACCTAAAGTTCCCACAAAGAGCATCGAAAACGGCCTCCGGCAGCTAAACCGCCACCCAGCCCTGTCAATAAAAAAGCAAAACGGGATATTATCCCCAACCACAATAAATAAGGTAATTTTCAAATCCAAACAAGTCACAATCGAGAAATTCTAGGCTTAAATCCAGTAGACAACGGGTAAGCAAAATCAGATTGCTAAGACCTAGAATACGTCAAATCAGGTAAAAAAAAGGTAAAGTAATACAAGGTAATCGAAACAAATTCAAATCATCAATAAAACAACAACTTAAAGAAAGTCTCAGGCTAAGCAATTAAATCCAGGAAAATCTGAAAGGTAAACAAACCAAATTGCTTATAGTCTAAGCGTAAAGAAATCCAGTCGAACTGAAATGATACCACGTCAATTCGCTTAGACTGATGCCAATAAAAAAAGCTACTAAAATCAGAGCAAGGTAAGATAAACAACAAATAACAGTACGTATGAAGACATACTCAAGATAAAGCAAAACTCAAAATAAATCAATGTACGTATAATCCTCTGAAAGAGATGTACTCAAGGTACTACGCACAGAAAGATAAAAAAGGCAAAATAAGGTAAACAACGAAACAGTACGTATGACGACGTACTCAAGAAGAAATAAGGCACAATAGGGCAAAAGTACGATTAATCCTCTGAAAAGAGTTGTACTAAAAAGTACCACGTACTATTCACAACAAAAGTCAAAATCGAGAGGTTCATAAGTCAAAATCGGGAAAAATAAGTCACAATCAGAGGAAAAAGACGGAAAATGCCGTCCAAGTCTAATGGGTAAGCTAACGTAAATAACAGTAATAATTAAGCAAATCAAATATAATAATCAATCAATCAAAATAATGAACATCAAAATACGCATTAGCTAATCATACTTCCATAGTAAAGATTACAAAATACAAGAATTGATAAGGTTATAAAAATACAATTCCCAAAATTTAAAACCCAAGAAATAAAAAAAATTACGTGCAACCGCTACAGCAAAGGTTAACTTACAAAATTTCAAAACTAAACGAAAATAAAAGCGGCGCACTAAACAAGAGAGGTAGTGAAGCTGAGGGCTAACACTACCACGGACACTTAGAGGACTACATACCCCTCAGCTAGTAATTTACCCAGTGTAGGCCTATTCTTAGCGCCCGCACCTACAGGGCGGCACTAAAAAAAATAATAAGATTCACAATAAAGTCAGATATATAGAACTCTAATTAAATTTTTACTGAACTATAAAAAAAACAAAGGAAGTACGAGTTAGCTAATAATATCAATACAAATTACCAATGCAATAAAATAATAAAAAAAAAGATAGAAGTAAGATTTTAATAAACAACAATAAAGAATTCAAGTAGGTATTTGATTTGCTTTTTAGTAGTTAAACTCAGTTAGATGGACTTTCAGAACCGGAATCGATGTGCACCGGTTTAAGGTCTTGTACATGCCAAACGCCTTTACTATTACCGAACTCGTCCTGAAGCTCGTACGTGCAAGTACCGGTTTTCTTTTTGATTTTAAAAGGTCCTACAAACTCGGGAGCTAGTTTTGCGCTATAATAATTGACTGCGTCAGATAGGCTTTTGTTTTTACGCCAAACTTCCTGACCAGGAACATAAGTTACTGGGCGACGACGAGATTATACCTATGTTGATTTTTCGCTCGTGAAGAAATCAGTTTGGATCGAATTTTATCAAACATTTGTTGGAAGGCTTGAATTCGTTCACGGACGTAATTTTGACGCTCAGTCTCTGCGGTAGGGATTCCTACGGAATAGTCGTTTCCAAAAAGTTTATGTTCTCTACCAAAATTCACGAAATAAGGAGTATAACCCGTGACTTCATGTCGCGAAGTACGAATGGCGCAACTAATAGCAGGTAGATTATCTTCCCAAGTCCTATGGTTATTTTGTTGGACATAAGATCGTAACATAGTTTTAACAACCCGGTTGACACGTTCGGTGTGATCAGCTCTAGGATAATAAGAGGCGGTATAAAATATCTTGACTTTATATTTTTCACACAGAGCTTGAAATTCTTTAGATTTCATCTGAGTCCCATTGTCGCACGTTAAAAATTGCGGAGCTCCGTAAACTAAGAAAATGCCCTCTTCCATGTGTTTTACCAAAGTTTTAGCCGTAGCGGAACGACAAGGAAACGTAACAACGAATTTACTGAAATAGTCGGTAACCACCAAGATATGAGTATTACCCTGTTTTGATCGCGGTAAAGGTCCTATAAAATCCAGGCTGATGGCTTGCCATGGCTCTTTAATGTCTGGGCGATTACCCATCAATCCAGCGGGAAGTTTTTGCTCAACTTTATTTTGAGCGCATATTTTGCAAGCACGAACATACTTGGTAATGTCCGCTCTCATCTTAGGCCAGTGATAACGCTCCGAGACTTTCCAAAATGTTTTGTAAACACCAACATGGCCTGCAGCTGGAATATCATGACATCGATGTAGGATCTCCTTACGCTTATCTTTGGGTACTATTAATTTCCAACAGCTAGAATGGTCGGGAAAACTGGGATTGTTGGACTTTACAAATTTGAACAAGTTACCATTTTCTACTCGCCAACAAGGGAATTTTTCCGGGTGTTCTTCTAGTTTCCTTATTATACCGATATACCACTTATCGGTAGTATTATGAAAAGATGACAATTCCTGGTGTTCATCAACAGTTGCTATGGCTTCCGCGGTAACAGGAACGGATCTGGAAAGAAAATCAGGAACGATGTGCTCCTTTCCTTTTCGGTGAATTAGCTCGAAGTCGTAAGGTTGAAGACGAAGAGCCCAACGAGCAAGGCGGCCTTGAGGGTCCTTGAGATTATGTAGCCACAACAGTGAATGATGGTCGGTAATAACTTTGAAATGTACTCCTTCCAAGTAATGCCGAAGTTTCTCCACGCTCCAAATTACTGCAAGACACTCCTTCTCGGTGACAGTAAGCTTCATTTCCTGTTTTGTGAGGGATCTGGATAGATAACAGATAACTTTTTCGCCATCATCGAATTTTTGTGTTAAGACTGCACCCAAACCGTAAAAAGATGCATCGGTTTGAAGTATAAAGGTTCTTGAGAAATCTGGGCATGTAAGCACAGGAGCAGTGACTAAAGCCTCCTTGATGATGGTAAAGGACTTCTGACAGTCGTCGGTCCACACCCACTTCACGTTTTTCTTTGTAAGGCGTGTAATTGGAGCCAACACTGTTGAAAAATTGGGCACAAATCGCCTATACCAAGAAGCAGTTCCAATAAATCGACGGATCTCTGTAACATTTCTGGGAGGAGGTATATTTAAAATAGCCTGAACCTTTTCGGGATCAGGTCTCAATCCTTTAGCGTCTACGACGAAACCAAGATATTTTAGCTCCGGTTTGCAAAAATGGCATTTATCTTCGGACACCACCAAACCAGCTTCTCTTAATCGGTCAAAAACAAGGCCCAAAATTCTTAGATGTTCATCAAAAGTGTTCGAAACAATAATTATATCATCCAAGTATACCATAACATGATTTTCCAAGTCCACTCCCAACACACGGTCTACTATACGTTGCCAGGTGGCTGGCGCGTTAGTCAACCCAAAGGGCATGCGCAGAAATTGATAGAGATTCCTTCCTGGAACAGTAAAAGCCGTATATTCTCGTGAGGATTCACTAAGAGGCACTTGCCAAAAGGCAGATTTAATGTCGATGGAACTGATATACCGAGTATCTTTGAGACGGTCCAAAATGGCTGAAATATATGGAATTGGGTACGCGTCCTTCTTTGTTTTGGCGTTCAGCTTTCTAAAATCGATGCAAAATCTGTAGCTGTCATCCTTTTTACGTACTAAACATACTGGGCTAGACCATGGACTTTTTGATGGTTCGATTACTCCAAGCTTTAGCATTTCTTCGACTTCTTGGTCCATTATTTGTTGTTTAAACGGAGATACGGGATAATATCGTTGTTTAATAGGCTGGGTGCCGGGTTCTAATTCAATATTATGTTCTGCTACCTTGCAGCATCCAAGACCAGTTCCCATTAAAGAAATTTTCTCCTTAACCAAGGTACCTAAAGCAGTTCTTTCGGCTACAGATAGTGAGTCAGCGTCGACTACACTACTAATGTCCACAGAAGATTCACTAGAAAAATGCCAAACATCTTGTTTCAAGTCAGGAATAATATCCATGGCTTTCCAAAAGTCAATGCCCAAAATAAGTTTATGTGCCAGATCAGGTAGAACTAAAATATCAATTACGCGAGTTTTGTCCAGTAGTGTTACTGGTGTTTGAAAGTAACCTATACTTGAACAACTTTGACCATTGGCAACAGTACAGTTAGTGGGACGTTTTATAAGTTTTAAACCCAAATCTTGCAAAATTCTATAACCAGGTTCGCCCACAATAGTGCGGGAAGCCCCAGAATCTAACAACCCTAACATTGAATAACCTAAGACTGAAATTTCTAAATATGGGCGTTCGTCGCCATGAGCATGAGAAATGATAAAGTCAAGAAGATACTTGTGTGAAAAATCACGACGGTTTTCGCTCGGAAAATTAGTTTCGTTGGTCGAAGGAATGTTAACTTGGGGAGAAATCTTACGACCTATCGACTCTCCCGAGAGTCGTTTCCCGGAGATGAACACTTCGGACAATTTCGGACGGTTACGTCAGCGGTACCGCAACGATAACAATAAGTTTTACGAGGGCTCGGACATTCACGATTAATATGGCCGGACTGCTTACAGTTCCAACAAATAACAGCTCTAGCGGTCGGAGCTCTGGTAACCGGAGTCGTATTCGGAGTAAATGAGGACTGCCTAACTTCGTTAACTATAGGTACGGCAGCATTAGAAGCTCGATCAATATCGGAGGTAGAACTACTCTCGGCGATAAAAGCAAAATCGGGTTCCACGAAACCGTGACGCTTCCTAGAGGGAGGTACGTAGTGATCTGCGCGGTACTTTTGGCTTCCAATTTGAGACATTCCTCTTCGAGTTCGTCTATTGAATTTACTACTGGAAGTTGCGTCGTATAGAAAGGTGATAAATTACGGGTCACGATATCAAGTTGGACATCCTCGGGTATGCTACCGTAACGTCTAAATAAGGCGTTCATGCTAGTAAGGTAAGCAACTATACCTTCGGTTGGATCTTGCGTTCGTTCTAAGATTTCTTTAAACAGCCTAGGACGATAATCTGGTGGCTCAAAGTGCTTGCAAAGCAAGGCGGATAGACCTTTCCAGTCAGAGAACCTAGTCCTATTTGCTCGGAACCAATTCAAAGCTTTACCCGAAAATAAATCAATAGCGGATTCAAACAGTTCGTGTTCCGTTAATCCGCGAGCTACACGCAATTCGAAACCCGTTCTAGGAAATTATGTACAGAAAGTTCTTTGGTGTCGCCGGTAAATTTAAGACCCCATTTTTCTACGCGTTGCGATTTAACAGCATGACAAGTAGTAGGCGTCGATCGTGACGTTCCAGGACGTTGAATATTAAGACTTGCGCCGGAAACGATTGACTCTTCAGAGTCGGACTTGTCGAGATGAGATTTTTCTAAGAGTAGGCTTAGATTAGGATCATGTTTCAAAGATTCTGATAAAGAATTCAAGGTAGCCAAAACATCGACCAATAACTTGGCTCGTGTATCGATATCTTCCCCTTTTAGGTTGGCAACAGGAATGCGATCGACACGTGTAAAAAGATGTACTAAACGCGACTGAGTTCGCTCGAATTTAGCTTTCGCGTTTTCCCCAGAAACGGTCTTCATAGTCTTTTTGGCATCATCTAACGCCTTGGAAACGAATTCTCTCTCGTCCTCGAATTTAAAATTGTACGGAGGATAATTCAAAACTTTGCCCTTCTTTTCCAATTGTAAGAGTGGGCGTAAAGCCGCTCGTAACTCATCAACCGTTTTCGAGTCGTCAGCTGGTATTCCACGAACCGTAAGCTCATAAATGAGCATCTCCTTTTTAAGATAATTTATCTGCATATTATAGTCCATCGTTACAAAGTTTAATCAAATATAACAAATCAGAATCAAACGACCGATAAAAGTAAAAAAAAGATACAAATTAAGTCGATCAGCAATAATTAATCACGGTAATAACGATAATAAAATAGCCGGCAATACTCAATAATACAGATAAACAATTGGCAATAATAAGATCATTAAACGTAGACAGTGATTAAATAAGTAAACCCCAATAACAATAATAAAATAGCCGTCAATACTCAATAATACAGATAAACAATACGCAATAATAAGTAAATCTCAATAACAAGGCGGAAACAAAATTGAATAAACAAATCTATAAAGATACTTGGCGAATTAATACAATATAAAAAGCAAGTGAAACAATCAATCATTAGTAGGTTAGTAAATCAAAACTGTTATCTTACTTAGCTCACACAAAAGTTGACCGTTCTTAAATTGGTCCCAGAATAATTTTTTTTAAGGAAAATTTAATTGGCAGCCCCACGTTGGGCGCCAAAAATTTGCCACGCACTTTTTTTAAAAGCAGTGTTTATATAAAAACTGGTGTGACTATGATGAGTCACACCAATTGCTCAAAAAGGAAAAGTAAGAAAATTAATACGAAATTTATCCTGTGCACAGGTTAGCTTCACGCCAAAGCAAGCTGTAGGTGTGCGTGCAAACCTACCCGCAGCTCAGGGTGAGGAATAGTGAGTTCGTTATGGCGCCACCAGTTTTCTTACGGACTACAAACTGGAAGTCCCCTAGATGTTATAGGAGCTTGCTTGGGCGATCACACACCAGTGCACGACAAAACAAAAAAAGTTAGCATATAAGCATTAAAAAAACTGACTTGGTCAATACTCATTAAAGAGAAAAAAAATAAATAAATAAATAATAATAATATAATAATACAAATTATTCTGGTATCAGGTGAGCTAAATAAAACTCAAAAAGATTAAAAACAAATTACATTTATTTTGAAATAATTTCTTGACGTTTTAAATTTCATAAATTAAAAAAAGGTTTAAGTTTTCAAGTTACATAAATTAGGATTAGTAATTGTTAAATAAATAAATTAATAAAAGGTTGCCTGTTTCCTGACGGCAGGTAAGGGTGGTCTGCAGAGTCTGGACTCAACCCCGGAGTAAAATTTGAGGCAAATCACAAGTTAAAGTTGAATTTGGAGTTATACTTAAGTTTGGACATCAGTTTGAACGTAAATTTGGTAAAGTATCCAAATTTGGAGTTAAACTTGAATTTTGAGGCCCTACAAACATCGGTAGGCATTAAAATTTGAACCATAAAAAAAATTAAAGTTTAATACAAAACAAAGCAAATGGCTGAAGGCCTTAAATAAATTTCCAAATTAAAAAAAACTAACAAAAGAATTGGCTGAAGGCCTTAAACAAATTTACAGGAAAAAAACAATAGTATCAAATAAAAGAAGTGGCTGAAGGCCCAAGGAGAACTATTCAATAATACAAGTCCTCAAAATACAGAATCAACTAAATCAATCAATTAGATACAACTATTCAAACAACAGGCCATTCGTGCTATCGTCGTTGACAGAACATACCAAAAATAAATAAAATTGTTTCCACAAATTAATTTAAGACATTAAAAATAAAATATTATTGGTTACTAATGGCATAGCTGTTTCTGCGCAATCATTAGGTATAAAATCAAATCATACATCACTGATGTTTAATAAAACCAAAAACTACCAAAAAAACTCTCTTGATTAATACCGATCTTGATTAATGATTATATAAAATTGAAAAGGAATTTTATTAATGCGCATGCCTGCCTCTTAATTTTATTAAGCATACAAAAAAAATTTACATTTGTCAACAAGAATAACACGAATAACCAAAAAAAAAACTTCAAGTTACTAGAATTAATAAATCAATATCACTCATATCGATAATCGATATACACAAAACATCCCTACACTCATTAAAAGAGCATAATAATCAATATTAATTAAACCTTAAAGCATTAGAAATTTACAAAAAAATTAACATTAG
Organism: Listronotus oregonensis; assembly: GCA_019359885.1. NCBI lineage: Eukaryota > Metazoa > Arthropoda > Insecta > Coleoptera > Curculionidae > Listronotus > Listronotus oregonensis. Next base: position 14,762 of record JAHBCN010016336.1, read on the forward strand.
AATTTACAGTCAATAAACCAACATTCCTTGCCAAGCACAGCACAGTTTAAGAAAAACAACCAAAGTTTAAAATTTATACATGGCTAATCAAATATAAAAAAAATGGTACAAAAAGAATTTAGTATAAAGTAACGTAGTAGCTTTATATATCGACACATCGGCTAAAGGGACATAATTAAAACATTGATTTTCGAGAAATTAGCAAGAAAACAAATCTTGAATTATTTTAAGTATATTACATAAGTAATAAATAAATATTCAGTATTCTTTTAACTAATAGAATATATTTGACCCTTGTAATAGTATATTAGAATTTTTAAATTATTTTAGGTTTTTAAGCTAAAAAAACCAAATTTGTATATATATTTAGCTTATGTCATTTTACTTGGAAATAAATTAAACAATTTAACAGTTTTAAAGTTATCTTTGATGCCTTAACAAAGTATTAGCAAGAAAGTACCACATAATGACATCTTAAAATTTAAAATATATATTACAGGCTTTAAAACAGACAATAAGAGAAAACTAATTATCAACTGTCAATTAACCCAAACTGATTAAGAAATTTCAAAAAAGATATTTATAACATTAAAGGAAAAAATATTATAAGGCCAGCAGACCAAATTTATATTTCCACAATGTAAAACTAAGCGTGCCTGTAAGATTTTAAAATAACTAAAATAAAGTTATGTTCGTCTGAAATAAAACACAAACTATTGAGAAATAGCCTTATTTCAAATACTTCCAACATTCAAAAATTACGCAATAAAACGTGAATATTAGAGTAATCAAAGTAAATTAGTAAACCAATCAAATGAGTGCTTAACAGATAAAAAAAAATTAATTAAACTTACTTAGGTTAACATGTTTCCTCAAGTCGTTGAATAAAATCTAATAATCTTTTTTCAGAGACTATCTTTGCAAATCACCATTAATTTTCAAAATATTCACCACACAACAAAACTGAGCCTTGCAAAAATATGTTTAAATTAAAATCCCATACGATGACCACGAATCGCAGTAAAATATTAAACCAAGTTGTTTCACCACGGCCCATAAAATGGCCCAGGCTTGCAGCAGTTGAAAATAAAAATGTCCGACTCGTCAGCGCATCCAAGATAGATTAGCTGAATATTTAAAAAAATAAAATTAATGCTGTAGACCATTTACCCATTTACCAGCGCATTAATAATAGCATCGCAAAATTAAACCGTTACAAAGCTTAATGAAGAAGGTGAACACGGACGTTTTGGCGCCGTGCGCAATAATTTTCGAATATCAATTGGCTAGACTAATCTTTTAATAATTTAGAAAATTCCGAAATAAATCTTCCGGAATACGAATTTTTTTCAAAATATTTGAAATTTCATCCTAAATTTTTGCCCAAATCGCTAACGAAACATCGGGACCTAAAAAGGAACATAATTAAAAAACATTGTTTTAGAAATTAGCCAAGAAAACAAATCTGAATTATTTTAAGTATTATTACATAAGTAATAAATAAATACTCATCAAGTATTTCTTTTACACTAAATAAAGAATATTTGACCCTTGTAATAGTATATTAGAATTTTTAAATTATTTTGTTTTTGCTAAAAAAACAAATTTGTATATATTTTTTTTTTAGCTTATGTCATTTTACTTGGAAATAAATTAACACAATTTCAACAGTTTTAAAGTTATCTTTATGTATTCTTAACTAAAGCTTACTTAGCAAAGAAAGTACGGAACAATAATGACACATCTTAAAATTTAAAAAAAATTACAGGCTTTAAAACAGACAATCAAGAGAAAACTAATTATCAACTGTCAATTAACCCAAAACTGATTAAGAAATTCCCCAAAAAAAAGATATTTATAACATTAAAGGAAAAAACTATTATAAAAAGGCCAGACAGACCAAATTTATATTTCAATAATGTAAAACTAAAGCCAGTGCCTGTAAGATTTTAAAATAACTAAAATAGAGTGTTATAAGTTGCCTTCGTCTGAAAAAAACACAAACTGTATTGAGAATAATAGCCCTTATTTCAGAATACTTTCACAACATTCAAAAAATTACGCAATAAAACGTAGGAATATTAGAGTAATCAAAAAGTAATATTAGTAAAACCAATCAATATGAGTGCTTAACAGATAAAAAAGAAATTAATTAAACTTACTTAGTTAACATAGCCTCGAAGTGGGCGGCTTGAATAAAATCTAATAATCCTGATTTTCAGAGACTATCTTGCAAATTTCACCATTAATTTTCAAAAATATTCCCACAACAACAAAACTGGAGCCTTTGCAAAGATATGGATGGTTTAAATAAAAATCCCATACGGATGACCACGACATTCGCAGTAAAAATATTAACCAATGTTGTTTCACCAGCGGCCGCCATGCAAAATGGCCCAGGCTGGCTGCAGCAGTTGAAAATAAAAATCGGACCAGCCACTTGTCAGCGCATCCAAGATAGATTAGCTCGAATATTTAAAAAAATAAATAAATAATTGCTGTAGACCATTTACCCATTCACCAGCGCATTCACCATAACATAGCATCGACAAAATTAAACCGTTACAAAGCTTTAAAATGAAGAAAAGGACTGAAGCACGAAATGAAAACAAAGTTTTGGATATCCTCGTTTTTTCAGGATAATTATACTTTTCTATTGGACTAGCACTAACTACTTTTAATAATTTTAGAAAACTGAAATACCAATCTCGGATGCGGCATCTGAAATGAATAAAACAGATTATAAAATTTATTTAACCTTAAAATTTTACAAATTTTATCCTTATAAATTTATGTCCTTTCAGAATCTTCTGAACAAAACATGCAGGACCGACCTAAGTATGCATAGGTTTATGCAGCAGGATCCAAAGTTTTTAAATAAAATTCTATTAACCGACAAGTTAATAGTTAGCAGGAATGCTTAATCACAGAATTAAACATTACAGGGAAAACCTTCACCAAATTCAGCAACATAACAATTTTATGGTTTCCATGGCTTTCTTGATACTAATATGAAACTTTTTTGTAATTTACTAATAATTTAAACTAAAATATCTCAAAATGGTTCATTTGGATATCATTAAAGTATATATTTAAAATTTAAAAAAATATCTTTCGTTGTAGCGCATAATATACAGGGTGTTTCATTTAAAAAGTTGAAGTTGCCTATATTTTCCATTTATTTTTATTGTGATAATATGGAAAAAATCTTACAATTTTTATATAAAACATTTTTTCGTCTGCAAAAATAAAGCCACGTAAATATAATCAAAGACCCTGTACAATTAGAAAACACCCTGTATAATGTAAAAAAATTACCAAACATGATATTTTTTCTCGTAAACAGTTGATTTTATCATCATTGTTCACATTTTATCATCAGTTTATCATTATCAATGTCAATCAAGAATACCTTCTTTTAGTTTAAGGTTAAAGCTATCAAAAAATAATATTGTTGAGTTCTATCTACAGCCCTACTTTGAAGTAGGGCTGTGCCTTATCAGACAAGGTGTTAAAAAATTGCTATTATTGTGTCAGAGCTAGTCCGTCCCTGGCAAACTAAATAAGCCAAATATGATTTTATAATGGGTTCATTTTCAGAAGACTTATCTAGTAATTAAAAAAATATTAAATTACGCCTAGTATTTTAAAAAAAAAATATAAAAACGATTTCCAGGGTCGTCGGTTATGTACCTGTATCTCCGTAGAGAAGGCTCGTAGGAAAAAAAATTTTGGAACTTGTCATAATATTTTTGGATTTTCTATTAGATTCCAAAAGATTACCCACATATATATATATATATATATATATATATATATATATATATATATATATATATATATATATATATATATATATATATTATATATATTATATAAAGTTATTTTAAACAAAAACAATTTCCAGGGGCATCCGAATCCGTTATAAAACCGAATTCTCATAATATTTTCAGGTTTTTATTAGATTCCGGAAACCCTTAATAATCTAACATCCGTATATAGCTATAATATATATTATATATATATATATATATATATATATATATATATATATATATATATATATATATATATATATATATATATATTTTACATAAAAAATAATTAAAATCAAGAAAAATTTGACTTAAATATCAAAATCACCAAAAAAGTATCGTTTTAAGTAACCATACTTTACCTAAAAAAGTTTAGCATTAGGGTTGCATCATAAAAACAGAATGGGTAACAAAAGCCTGTTTTGTTTTTTGTTGTCGGCCAAGGGTTTTAATGGAAACTATCAAGCCAAATAGTACCAGCCAATATTTTTATTCTCGCGAATGCGACTCCCGCTTAACTGCTTTTTTTCTAAATATTTTGTATAAAGAACCTCTTAATGTGAAGTTTGAATAAATTAAACTAAGGTTACTACTGGTTGCTTTTCTTTTTTTTAAATAATTTATTAAATTAGTCGATTTAACTTGTAACCACATACTAAATCTTGAAGCTGCCAAGACCAAAATTCTCGCATCTCCTCTCACCGAGACGAGCCATTAACTTCTCTTTGTTTAAAGGTTTGAGACAACACGGTAATACACCCTTTCTGGTCAAGAATCTGAAGTATATTTTACTTTACCACGAATTTTAAAGCACAATGGTAAAACCACTATGCGCTAATATAAAAATAATATTTTATATTAGATTTAATCAAACAATCTGGTTTTTCTTATTGTTACATGATTTAATATAGTACATAACACGATAAACCAGAAACGTTTAATTTAGATTTAATTAATTTATACCTAACACCATGATGTTGTTTTTCATTTACTCTCCTACATCCG
>JAHBCN010016337.1:0-19711 GCA_019359885.1 Listronotus oregonensis
AAAAAGGAACTTTAGCATAAAATTGTACTTTCTTTCATTCAATTAGAGGGACCTGTATATATTAAAATTTGCCTGGTCTGCCAGGTAATTAATAATTTTGATCCTTTAAAAGAATGTACTAAATTATTAAATGAAATAAAAGTACCTAAATGTTAACCTTATTTCTTTTTAATAATCCACAGAAATACACAAACATTGTGGAAATCATCTAAAAGATAGTTAAGATTGCCTTACTTTTCTCACTGCTATTTTGTATGAAATTTTCATTTTCTATTATTCATAATTGATATATTATTTACTCGGTTACCTAACGTTACGTCTCATAAGAAGCACCTAATTTAAATATAAGAAATACTTACCTAAAGTAAAAAATGCAGGGTATGTTACCCTTGGATTTGCAAGACAAAACCATACAACCTCTAATCATTTTGTTACGATATTCTAAGTAACAAACAATAAACACAAAATTATAGTCACAATTTAATAAACACTAATCACTAAAATAAGAAGGTTTTTATTAATCCAAAAGCTTCTGCAACCACAAAATATAGGTACTCACACAAAGCACAACAATCGGCGCAAAGGACACAAACCACAACGAAAATGACGAATGATGAGACGACGACGGTTGACGATACAGCGCGGATATAGTTTCATACGCGCCGCGCGCGCCCTTGCACCAAAAACCTTAGACAACCTAAGACCATTACGGCTCTCATAAAAGTATAATGTGTTGCCTAACTACACACTGATTTATCAGTGTGTAAGGTGTGTAAGTAGGGAACACACTAAATTATTTCGTGAAATTTTGTTATTGCGCAGAATCGGCGGGGCCAACTCTGACAGTTATTTTCATACTGGACTGGACATTTTTTAATCGAATGGGCCACAGCATTGGGCTTCCATACACCTTTGAACTTCCTTGGTTTTAGTCATCATAAGTATATTTCTAAAATTCACCTTCATAATAAAATTGGTGTCCGTCAACTTTGCCGTACATTGTAAGACTTTCTAGCTTACATTTTACAAAACAGGTGGCAGGAAAATCTGGTTACCTTTTTTAGTTATTATTGTACGCGATCTTTATCATACCAATCTAATCTTCGTGTTTTTTATTACGAAGTTCAGTTAAGTAACTAATCATAATTCCTTATTTTGATTTCTAAACCTTAATTTAAAGATAAGGCTTTTAGAAAAAAAAATGATAACTAATATTGACTTTTGCGAAACAACTACGTCCTCAGATGCCAAGAAAGGATTTGAAGATGGCAAACATTGCCAAATCGCTAATTTTGATTTTTTTTTCACATTGTATAACTTTTAAACCAAAAAAATGATCCATTTATAAAATGGAGCTTGGTTTTGTTAACAAAAATCGCTCTTTAAAACATACAAATAACTGGGTTGACAGTACTTCCTAAAAAATAACACCACTCTGTTTCACACCAAATTGCGGATAAAGCTTATTAAATTAGTATTTTTGTTTACTTTGGAATGACAACACTGCAAAACAACCACACTTAAGGTACCCACACACATTCGGAAAATCGTCAGAGGCCTTTAGTTAGTTTTACCTAGCTCTTGTAGTGGTAGACATGGCGTCACAGAGGATTGTTCTGCTATTCTCGGGCTTGGAATAAAGTGTCGTAAAACAGGCGTAAAAAGCATGTCAGTAGAAAGACAGGGATGAATGAGATAGAAGATGAAAAAAGAATGCCTTTTTCCATCTTTTTTTTCTATCATGATAATATTTACTTTCACCTACCAAATGCACGGTTCAGATTCATAAATAGCAGTAAAATGTTCAAAAAACTTGCACAATGCTGCAATCAAGGCTGCAATTAATAAATAAAGCACGGAACGCAACGGTTTGCGTCAAAACCACAGTTTTTAAAACTGTTATAAACTGACACACACACTCTGGTTGACCTGCACAGGATTATCAAATGGTTTTTTAATTCTAGAAATCCCTAACGCCGGGCCCGCGTATTTTTTCCTCTGAAGATTTTCGGAATGTGTGTGGATACCTTTAGCTGCTATTTGCTGATCCGCTTGTTGATAATTATCGCTCCGTCGTTATCGTTATGAACTTGATTTATATTATCAATCATACCTTAATAGAAATTAATTAAATTTTCACAAGGTATATACTGTTTCTACAGAGGTTATGAATCATCATTTATTTAGTTGCTTGTAGATTACTAAATATTGGCAAAATTCGATGAATTACCTTTAAAATGATTATGCTAAACAAAATTTTTATGTTAAATAATGCAGAAATAATGTAAGTCGTTCTTGATATGTCTACTCGTATGTCTATTAATTTCTAACCTCGTGTTTATACAGTAGAATCTCGCTAATCCGGCCCTGTGATAGTCCGGCACTGCCAATAATCCAGCGGTAATTTGGTGAATGCAGATTTTCACTGCACTATCTATAATCCGATGATTTCCACAAATTAGCCTCCGATATCTGATGTATTGCAAAGTACCTATGATGAAATATTGTTTCAGTCTAATGCAGCGTCTAAAAGGTTGTTGTTATTACGGTCGCGCAATATCGAGTCAACCAAAACGGAAACATAAAACCCTAAAATTAGCTTTTCCAATAATCCGGCATTTTTCCTAATCCGGCCATTACTTGAGGTTGACGAGGTCGGATTACTGAGATTCTACTGTACTTTTGTTAATTTAAGTAACTGTACTATTTACATATATGGTATACGTAAAATAAATTCCATACTCAGGTTACTATCTTCTTCCACAACTCTTAGCATTCTTGATTTTGCCTAAAGAAGAGCTGTTTATCAATAATTAAGCGAATATTACAAGAAAGTTGTCACCTCTTGCTCACCTACGACCTGTTAGCAAGATATTTTTTACAGCTTCCGCTCTAAATAATTAGTTTTTTCAATACATTCCCCAGGAACACCCAGTAGACTTAGAAGCCCTGAACTTTACTTTGTTCCTTCTTTTAACCTTTGTCTCAACATGTATATAGTTGTATCGATATAAAAATAAAAATTTAGTGCTCTTTGAAAGGAAAAAAAAAAACATAAAAAGTAGCTAAAAAAGTTTGATTTGAACTGGCGGCCGCCTTGTTTTTTATATGGACTTTTTTATAGACACGTGCGAGAAGCGGCACACTATAAAAAGCAAAGACGGCCGCCAGTAAACATCAAACCTTTTTAGATACTTTTTATGTTATTTTTCCTTTTAAAGAGCACTGAATTTTTGTTCTAATACTGATTCAACATATATATAGGACGTATATAAGAATGAAAATGCGGTTCTCCTTGAAAAGAAAAAAAACATAAAAAGTAGCTAAAAAGGTTTGATTTGAACTTGTGGCCACCTTTGCTTTTTATAATGTGCCACTTCCCGCACGTATATGTAAAAATAGTCCATAAAAAAAGCAAAGGCGGCCGCCAGTTCAAATTAAACCTTTTTATTTATAGCTATTTTTTATTTTTTTTTTTTAAGAGTACCGAATTTTCATTCTTATACTGATCCAACTTTTCTTCTTCTTCTCCAAATCACCAGATCTTTAAGCCTCCTCCTCTTACTTTATCTTAAGCACACGTACGTTAGTACCTAGTGGAGGGTTCTTAAATGTAAATAAGAAAATAAATACTCTTAGATACATTTTCTCTTTAGAAAACTGCTAGTTACAGAAATGTAAAAACGAATGTAAAACACAGTGACGCAACACAGGCAAGTGGAAAAGATTTTTTAAGTAGTTAATAGTTGTAATCAAGCAAACCAAGGTTATTAATATGATTGCAATTTATTCATAGCCGAACCCACTATAATTTTATTGTATTTACTACTGAGTAACTGCTTCATCACCTTGTGATTGTTGTTGCTTATTCATCGATAAATAGATATTTAGTTGTTTTAGACTATTAAAAAAAAATAAGTAGCAGTAAGTATCAATTGATAAGTTGGTCTGAATCGTTTGAGTCATCAATTTTCCTTTGTATTTATTAAAATATCGTAATACCCTTGAATTTTAATTTCAGAGTATGAAAGTCAGTACGGATAATGACAATAAAAAGGGTCAATTTCAAATATAATATTTCTTGTATTTAGATTTTGTAATATAACCCAAACGAGATGGGTAAAGATCGGCCTTTTTTCGCTCATCATATCGGTGAAAATTCAGTTTCGATAAGGCATTTTATTATATTTATAATGAGTTCAATATCTTTATTTAACTGTAATGAATTGGTAAAAAATCAGAATGATAAGTACCAAAAAAACCCTTTAAACTTGCCATTTTTATTGAATTTTTGCCTTTTAAACGTTCAAATCTTTTTAAAAAATATGATGCGCTTGTGCATCAACATAATTTTTTATTTTTAATACCGCACTTATTAAGCTTATTAACTAGCATTCATTTATTTTGGTGCGTTGCGCGCATCATGAAATTTTTTAAAATAATAGATCAAAAAACATATTTGAAGGTCTTTTTTAGTATTTGCCATTCTGTTTTCTTTACTAATTTATTGTAAGTGTAAATAAAGATACTTGAACTTAATATAAATTAAAATAGCCTCCACCTCTTTTAAAGTATTCTTTCGAGCTCTTTATAGAAAGTTTGCATGGTCCAAAACTTAAAATTCAATCATTAGATATCAATTTTTTTAAGCCGTATACGAGGTTTGTCAAAAAACATGAATTTTACTCAAGAGTAAAGTACCTTTATTTTTTAGAATACAGAAGAATGTTATAAAGTAAAGTTATTTTGAATGAAAAGTTATATTCAAATATTCAATTACAGCTATTTAGCATAAAAATTTAGGATTGGTGATTATTTACTAATAATTCCGTATTAATTGTTCTGGCTTGATACAATTTAACGTAATCTAAGATGCACTGACATGAAATATTTGACACTGTGTGTCAGAGTGAGTTTGTATTTGTAAAATGACAGTAAAATGGCAAATTTAATAAATCGTAATTAAAAAATAGAAAAAAATAGAAAAATTATTAGTTAATAATCCCCAATCCTAAATTTTCAAGCTAAATAGCTGTTATTGCATATTTTAATATAACTTTTAATTCAAAATAACTTTACTTATAACATCCTTCTGTTCTGTAAAATATAAAGGTACCTTGAGTAAAATTCATATTTTTTGACAAACTTCGTATACGGCTTAAAAAAATTGATATCTAATGGTTGCATTTTAAGTTTTGGACAATGCAAAACTTTTTATAAGGAATAACTTTTTTCGTAATTCTAATAATAAAAAAGTTTTCCATATGGTTCCAACTTAAGTAGACACACTGTATATATTACGGTTTTGTGAGATGTAAATGTACGTATCTATATAAAATGTAAATCTGTGACCAAATTCATGACATCAGTCTTTTAAAAATTTAAACAAATAAGATAAGATTTATTATTTAAAAACTACTAAACTATACCTATACGTGGTTAAATGTTTAAAAAAGAAAGAAAATATTTTTACTTTTCAGCATAATTTCAGTAGCCACCAGTTTTGCCGAACCTTCCCTTTTTTCCAGGATAGAAGCTTAATTAGCTAGATGATGACATGGAAATATCAAAAAAGGATATAATTAGATTTTTAACCGGTTTTATCTCCAAAATGATTAAATCTTGCTTTTGGTTTTTAGATACAAAATTAACCTTGGAATGACCAATGTTTTCACTTTTATGCAATTACTTAAACGTTATATCTTCAGCCAAATTAAAACTAATCAAACATCATATTAAAGGCATTTTAAATTTTTTATTTAAATATGGCAAGATCCAAATCTGACTAACATTAAATATCACTATTCTAGATATTTAAATGCGTTTGTCCATTATAATTTTTTTAACCATGATACCATTATTAATAATAATATATACCTACCGCTGGTACATCTCCAAATTTTGATCCATCTCTTCTATCCAGAGGTATATGATTTGACGGATGATTGCCCATTGTTACACGAAAAAACTAACTTAAAACAAAAGAAACGTCATAAATACCCCACAGCACAACACACAAACACAAAATTTAAGTACACCTTTTGGTTCCAAGTTGGTCCCAGCGCAGATGTGCTGCAATGCACAGATGCTCAATTAAGGGTGGAACACACAAATCACTAACATATAATCCGGTTCAAAGGGACAAGCATTCCTTTGGTCGACTTTACACGCGAAATTCTATATTAGGTGAACATAAAGGATTTTAGTTCTAAAAATAAGGACTTAAGCAATCGGAATAAATAGAAAATTGAAAACTACTGCAGGTACTAGTTTTCTTCTTTTATCACTTTCTTGCTCGAACACCCGTCGTCCTTGAGCATTCCTGAGGTCACCACACCGAAAATAACGACTAAAGAACTGTCAAAGGCACGACGACTGTCAGTTTTTTATGAGATTTTTCTTTAAATGCTGAGCCAGCTTAAAAATTTTCTTTTTTCCGGGGTGTGTATATGGAGATCACGACAGTACGTTAAGCAAGTAACGGTCAAAGTGGACACCAGCACATTTCACCCGTTTTTTTGGCAATTTTAATCCAGTTAAAGTCAACTGAAAAGTAAATTTATATATTGCAAGTAAAAAAAAAGAAAACTAGTTTTTTATTGTCAAACCCCCGCGGAAAATGTATCAAAGCACGAATCGACCCAACCGTAACTTCTACGCGATCACTGCGACCATCCGGATGGTCTGATGACGGTTAAAGTTGAATGCTATTCCCATACTGGCGTGTACTAGCGGTTCTGAAAATATCGGCACAGGTAAACGTACCTATACCCAAGCTGGCAACGGATTTTGATGACACTTATATAGCCCAACACGAACAAAAACACCAATGATCCTTTTACCAGTCATGACATTTTTAAACATTTACATCACGGACTAGCTAGTAATTCCTGATGTTCGGCAAGGATGAGGTAGCTCGGGAGGGTTCGGAAAGGATCCGACAATAAAACGTGCTTTTTGTTGTATAACTTGTCAGACGGGGGCAGTCGCTGTTTCGGTAATGGTATGCTTATGGTATAAGTTTTGCATATGTTTTTATTTTATCGACATTTAATATCTTGTTACAGACAGCAACCTCTTACTTAGAATTAATGTTGCCAAAACAATCAAAATATTGATGTAGCTTTTTTCGAAAAACATTTTTTGGATAAAACTCATACTTAACATATATAACTAAATTTATTAATACTACCAAAAACAAAATATTGAAAATAAAAATAACTAAAAAAAATTAAACCCTTAAGCTAATTTTTTCTACAAGCGTGCGGAAACTACTATTTTGATTTCGTTATAATATGCGTTTTCTTTCAAATGATTTTAGGCAATTAAAATTTTAGTTTTATTCGGAACAGTACTCATTAAACTTATAGCCAACAGTAAAACTGTGACTTTTGGGCCAATTCTAACACAAGTACCTAATTGTTCGTTTCGTGTAACTTATAAAACCACTCATATTATTAAAACAACTTCAATAAGTTTGCTCTTGCTTAAGTCTGTTTGAATAGTATTTAGTTTTATCATCGGTAAATTTTTTGAATTAGACTCACTCTTCACTGCTTTATTTTTATCCAGCAATTATTGCACATACTAAAGTAAAAATAATTTTGCTTATAAGTTTCAAAAAAATAAATAATAAAACATATGGTTGTAAGGTATCTTAGTTGCATTAAATACGAAAAATTAAAAAAGTTTCTTTTCCCAAAACATTCCTCGCTATACTATATACCCAAAATTATATGGATGAGATTTAACCATAAATGTAAAAAGGACCAAACTTCTTTCTTTTCTAGTTTATTTTTGTTTATTAAAAAGAAGGGGTCACAAGGTCCAGTTCCCATTTTTTCCGAAACTATAAAAAAAGAAAAAATATTTAAAATCAACAACAAAAGAATTACCCCACCCACATTTTTTATAAAAGAGTATATATTTAATCCTCGAAGGTCCAGATATAAAATAAATACAGCGTTAGCCCATTTTGATACTCAAAATTGATGAAAAATTATTAAAATATCACATAAAATATCAACCTTTACACCTCCTAACCTTTTCAAAGAAACAATAGTTCGTTTACTAATTTTTTTGCTTGGTTAATTTATTTTATTCAGAGCAAAAACAGAATCCATCGCGTTCCTTTATTTCTAATTAGGATAAATCGGTTTAATGTCAATTAAATATGTAACATAATTAATCTGAAGGGTAATTACACCGTCAAAATCCATCGCAATTACCACAAAAAATACATTTCACAAAAAACAGGTTGAAGCCCTAAAACTTTCATTACATTTGAAGTTTTACGCTTGTAAGTCTGTTATAAAATTTCGTATAAAAATTTTTGCGTTATTAAGGTATAAAGAGGGTTGGGTAATTATATAGAAGTGAGGCTCCAATTTTTTGACCCTAAAAAATCGAAAAATTAATATATCGGGAGTTCTGTGTTTCATTTATTCTAGTCTTCATCGGATGTATGATAAAAAATGGTTTAATGATCAAAAAACAACCGATTCATAAAGGATTTTTGCAATTAAAAATTCAAAAATTTTCAACATTTTTACTTTTGGCCGCAGATTTGAGGGTCATCCGATAATTTCTCGGAATATTGATATTTTTTTGTTGTGCAAGACAAACAACTTAAAAAAAATTAATAAGTCAATTTTTACGATTTTTACAATTTTTTTACAATATTTAAAAAAAATTAAATCCGATGATGAAGAGAACATTAAAAAAAACTAATCAGAACTAACCATTTTTTTCTCAAAAATATGAATTTTTCGATTATAATACAAAATTTAAAAAAAAAATCGAAAATTCAAAAATTGATACTTTTAATTTTTTTTTCAAATTATTCTATTTTTGATGCGCAAACAAAAAATAAAACTATTATAAAAAATTATGGCATGACCTTCAAATCCTTATGAAATCATTGTTTTTAAAGTTATAAACATTTTTTTTTAATTTGATGACAAATAGAACATTAAAAAAAAATGGAAATTTTTTTTTTTGATTTCTTATAGCCATATAACAGTAAAGCCCCACTTCTACATAAATACCAAGGGTTATTTTAGCCAATAAAAAAAGTATGCACTAGGGGCCTAATACACACAACTCAAATTTGTAATTAATGTCCCATTTCATTCGGAAGTTATGACGCCAACAAACAGACAGACAGACTGAAAGACGAAAATGGAAAATCATGTTTTTCGTAATTAAGGAACACTAACCAAAGCATAAACGTATACCTAAAAGTGCATTTTTTTCATGATAACAATACTTCCCTCGGAGCAATGGAACTAAAAATATTGAAATAAAAAAGGACCATTGTAAGATAATTTTTATTATTTGTTCTTTTTTTGTTTAATTTTTTACCCAAAAATTTGGGCAGTAAATTAGGCAGACATTTTGACATAAACGGGAAAACAAATACACCTGAAAATCGTTTAAATAATTTTTAAAACAGAACGACTATACGTTAGTTGACAACTTTATAACAAGATCCTGGACTCAAAAAAGGACAACTTTTCATAATATAACCAAGCTCGAAGCTCTTACGGGATCCATGATACCAGTAATGATCAATTAAATAGTTAAAACCCTCTGTATTTTAACTTTGGGGTTTAACACAGATAATATATCTCATGCTCTAATACTCCTCACAGAGATAAAAGGTGGTTTATTTATTTACATCTATGGGTCTATGGTATACATCTTAGAATCACTGCAAAGTTATATTATTATTATTAGTTGTGAGCATAAATACGGTGGCCCCCTTCGGTTTTTTGAGAAAATGAAACGAGTTAGGGAAAAACCTTTAGCACGGTCATTGTGGGTCCATGAGAAGCATTTTCAAAATTATTTTGAAATATCAGGGTGACCAAAAAGAAAGTACATATTTTTTTTCTTTGGAACACCCCATATTTTTTTATTTTTTAATACTATAGACCAAAAAAAAAGTGAGTTATTGTTATATTTCCTATACCTAAAACTGATGTTTCTGAGAAATTTAAGAAATTTAAAAACACAGACCATAATTTAAAAATTGTTTACACCTTATAAACATATAACAACTACTTTTAATTAAATTTATTGTTTAGCCTAATTTAAGTTAACTATCACAAAAAAGTTTTTTTTTAATAATATAAATGTTAAAAAAAAGCCTCAAAGTTTGGACACACATTTTTTTAAATTTTTCCTTTTTAATTTAAAAAACATTTTTTGGGCCCCCCTTTTTAAGAAAAATTTTCTTTTTTTAAAAACCTTTTGGGGTTTTTTTCCCTTTTTTCTTTTTAAAAAAACGTTTTTTTATAGACTAACCCCCTTTTTCTTAAAAATAACCCCCCAAAATTTTCAAAACCTTTTTTAAATTTAAAGGGTCACGTAGTTTTGCAAAAAAAGTTTTAATTTTTGAAAATAGGGGGTATCTCAAAAAATGCAGGCAAAAAAGGAATAACCCAATTTATTGCCATTTCTAAAAAAATTTAAAACATTCTTAAAAAGAGGATCGAAATATAGGAGAAGGCCACAAGTGTCCTTATTGTTAGGGGAAATATGGACTTTCCCCTTTCTTAGCAAATGTATCAGACTTAATTTTTCATAACAACGGATTATTTAACAGACGTAACTTTTTTACTACAGTGACGATAATCCTAATATTTTGGGGAAACCTTTATCACCAGCACAGATGGTCTGTTAACGTGTGGAGTGGAATAATTGGAACACGAGTAGTTTTTTTTTTTCCATAAAGTCTGATACGTTTGCTTTGAAACAAAAAGGGAATTTACCATATTTCGTTTTTAAAATTAATTTTGCTTCTACCATATTTCCCCAACCTTAATTTTTAAAATGCTTTAAATTTTAAAAAAACAATAAATTGGGTTATTATTTTTGCATTTTTTTAAACTTTAAAAAATTTAAACTTGTTTAAAAATTTCGTGATCCTTTTAAAAAAAAAGGGTTTTTTAAAATTCAATACAGGGTGTTTCAATTTTTTAAATAAAAAAGTTATAAAAACGCCCTTTTTTTAAAAAAAAAAAGAGATGGACCGGAAAACCCCAAAATTGGGGTTTTAAAGGAAATTTTAATTCCGCGTCAAAAAGGGGGCCCTAAATACAAAAGGGGTTTTTTTACGGGAATTATTTAATAAAAGGTGTGTCCAAACTTTTTTTAAAAATTTTTTAAAAATTTGGGGGAAAATTTTTTGGGGGTGTTTTTAACCTTTAAGCTAAGCAGTAAATTTAATTACGAATGCTCTTTTTGTCACAGGGTGTAATCGTTTTTTTAAAATTTTGGTCTGTATTTTTAAATATTTCGAAATTTCTCGGGGAAAAGGTTTGTTTTAGATACAGTAAGTCACCTTTATTTAGTCTGTTGTATCTAAAAATATTAAAAAATATAGGGTTTTATAAAAAAAAATATAACTTTGATATGTCCTTTTTTTTTGGGGCTCATTTGTATATTTTAAAATAATTTTAAATTATACTCTCAGGAAAATTTTTATGACTTTTAAAAATTTTTCCCCCGACTCTTTTCTTTCCCCGAAAAAAACCGGGCAAATGGGTGGGCCATCCTGTTATTAAAAAAAATAGGAATTAAAAAAAAAAATAATGTTTTTCCATACAAGGAAAAATCGCTAAATTTTTTTAAAATTTTACTTTGGTAAAACCCTTTACGTAAACTTCTTGTGATAGTATATTACGTAATAAGAGTTGTAAGTATCATATTATTATTACAAAACGAAAGGAAAAGTTTTTTTATAAGTGCGTAATTGTTTTAAACACCCTCGTAAAATCGAACCAAAACACCGATACGTCACGGTTTTATACGGGTTTGCCATATGAGACCGTGACGTATCGGTTTTTTTCTTACAGCTTTGGGGATTTTACTTTTACCTGAACCTATAGGTTCTTAACGTGATTCATACTAAAAAAATTTATTAAAAGTTCCGATGGATAATTAAAAAAGATATTTTTTTCAAGTTTGATATGAATGTTATTGGCCAGGATATGCTCGGCAGTACATTATAGGGGTACGCAAAAAAAAAAATTACCAAACTTTTGGCTTTCCGACGGATGGTTAAGGTTCTAAGTATGTCCAAAAAAAAAAAATTCAGGGGTGTTAAATCTGGACTTATCGACATGCCCTTTTAAAAAAGGGGTGGCCTCGACAGAAAAAATTATGTTCGTTATTCCCCCTTTGGCTACGCACCTTTTTCCCAAAATTTTAATCATGGCAAAATTTTTAAAATTATTTTTCGTTCCGGTAATTTGGCCCCTTTTGTTAGCACAAAACTTTTTTTTCCTCGATAAACACTTTACGTTGTTTTGGGGTATAAAGATCAAAAAATTAATTCTTCAAAGAACTGACTTAAAAGACTTTTTAACGAAGTTTAATTTCAAATCACTGACAGCTGACAAAAATTAAATATTTATTGTCAACTGTTGGCCCCAAACTTTGGCCCGCTGCAAAAAAAAATTATCTTAAGTTAATCTTTATAAGAAGCTCTTAAAATTAAGGGTCAAAGTTTTTCTGTTTTACCATAATTTTTTTGAACAACTTAGCAAGGGGTACTTTAAAATAACGTTGCATCTTCCTCCTTTTTAATTATTTTTTTAAATTTTTGCGAATAATTAGAATATATTTTTATTAGATTTCTTCTTTTTTAGCTTGTGTGTAAAAAAAATGATAGTAGTAATCTTATTAAATTTTTAAAAAAAATAATGAGTCTTCATGATTTTTCTCAAAAAATTTTCGCGTCAAGGTATCCTGTAAAAACTTTTTTTTTTTTGGGGAACATTGCAATAAAACCCGGTCGTTAGTTTATATTTTTTGTTGTAAAATTTAAAAAAAATAAAAAAAGCCCCCTAACTTTGGGGCCCTAAAAGGGGAAAACAATAATTACGAGATAAAAAACAAAATTAAAAACAAAAAAAAATTTGTTTAAAAATTTTTGTAAACGAATTTAAATATTCCTAATTTACAAGTAAATATTCAAATTTTAAAGGTTAATTCAAAATTATCATTTTAAAAAACCCCAAACTCATCTTCGATTTGCTCAAGTAAGCTACACACTGTTGGCTTCGTTATTATAACCTTAAAAAAAGTCAAAAGGTTTTTTTTTGAAAATAACAGAGCAATGTCCAAAAGAATTAAAAACATAAGTAATTAAAACCCCATTCATAAATTCTTCTTAAAAATCTATTTAAAATGCATTTATAATTAAAAAATTTTAAAAAATCATCTTTTTAAAAAAATTTTTTTTACAAATTTTTTAAAAAAAAATTTTTTTTAAAACTATAAACAAAAAATAAATAAAAAAATTGTCAAAAGTCAACATGAAATTACTTAAGGGATCATTTAGTACAGAAAACCTTTTAAATTAAAGTCAATGACCCTTAAAAGAAGGTTCAGCTGGTATAAGAAACATTTTTAAAATTAAGGGGGAGTTAATGCTAATATTACCGGGGAAAAATTTTTGGCCTTTTTTAAAAGGAATTCCTGGCTGACAATGAGTTAAAACTATAAAACCCTTATCATCTTAGAGTAATTAATTTGCTTATTGTACTAATATTGCTTTTTTATTTTCCTTTTTTTTAAAGGGAAAAAAATTTTCCTTCCCCAAAGAAAAAAAGAGTTTCCCCCCGAAACGATGAAAAAAGACTTTTTTAAAAATAGTAAAAAAAAAAAATTACTTTTACATTAGCATAAATTGGAAAACCCCAAAATTGTTTTTTAAATTTTTACATAATTTTTTAATTTTTTTAAAATTTCCCTTGTGAACTTACTGTTTAGTTAAAACAATAGTCTTAAATTGTTAGTATTATAGAACCCCTTTTTTAACAGACAATTCAATTAATGTAGGAAGGCCGAATACTTAATTTGTATGCATCACTTCATTTAGTTTTTCCCACACAACCCAAATTTAAAAAATTTTTAAAATTACCAGTCAATTTTAAAGGGAGTTAAGACAAAATATAACCGGGGAAAATTTATGACGTTGTTGGCAGGTTGTAAAAACTCTCGGGTATAAAAAGCAATGAAAAATTTTTTTAATTACACGTTAATATTTAAGGAGTTTGGAAAATTCCCCTTTAAAAACAGTAAAACAAAATTTAGTACATTTTCCTCATCTTGTAGATATTAACTAAAGTTTTTTTAAAAAAAGATGCTTTTATTTACATTATAAACCTGTCAGTACAGGGTGCCAATTTTTTGTTGTCATTAGGGGTTTCCCCCTTGCTAGGGGAGATACAAGGTTGCCGTTTACGAAAAAACCGGGGGTATTTTTTGAGAAACAAAAGAAAAAATGCCAAAATCAGAATTTTTCTAGCCCTTTTTTTTTGAGCTACAAGGTTAAATTGAAAATTTACTTTTTTAGAGAATAACCGTACCCTCCTTTCCCTGATTCTACCTATCGAAATGGTTAAAAAAACAGTCCTATAGAACTTTTTACCTATAATTTTCAAGACTCACCCTTTTCTAAACCGCATGTACAGAAATGCGGCCAACGTCCCCTGGTTTGTACGCAACATGCAAATTCAAAGGAATTCGAACCACACCTTTGATTCTTTTATCAAAGAAAGAGCCAAAAAACTCTACCTCATAGCTGAAAACCATCCAAACCCTCTGATCCGAGGACCATCTGGGAAAGATCCAGCCTCCAAAGGCCCCACAAAAGACCAAAAATTCAAATTTTGGACTAAATTTTAGGATGGTACCCGGTACCTACAGGAAGGACCCGGGTACCACCCACCCCTGGCCCTCGGCCTAGCCATTTAAAAAAAATCCGATTTCTGGATTGTCCCGAGTCACTGGGGCAAGGGCCCCAGCTTCTAAATCACTTCTTAAACCCCCACTCCGCTAAGCCAGATTCCAGGCTAAGCCAAAACTTAAAAAACCCCCAAACAACCGTGATAGCCAACATGGCAAACACGTAGTGAGGACTTGCTCAGCCAAAAGGAGAGCGAGGGGTGGTTGGCAAGCCTAGGGGGAGTTCGGAGGGCCGTAAGCCCTACGGGATCCTTCCAGGTGGGCCCCCCAACTACTACCTATAATTCAGCGGCGGGTTCGACCAGAAAATATGATTTTTTAAATGGGACACCATTTTATTATGTCATTAGATTCCCCTATTTTTTCCCACCATAATGATATACATATAATAATTATTGTCACTTGTATATCTTGATATGTAAAAAAACCCACAAATAAAAATTTTATCTGTTATTTTTTTAGTTGGCCTTGATTTTTTATAGAAAATTTTAAAAACATTTTATTTATTCTATTTTCAGGTGAAAAAGCATATATTTTAAATAGATACTAAAATCAACTTAATTTAAAATATTTTACAATATTTTCTAAAAATTTGTAATATGTGGTAGTCTAATGCCAGTAAGCCATGGAAACAAAAGATATAAAATTGTAATATTTACAGTTCTCAACATCGCTATCAGAC
This sequence comes from Listronotus oregonensis, assembly GCA_019359885.1. NCBI lineage: Eukaryota > Metazoa > Arthropoda > Insecta > Coleoptera > Curculionidae > Listronotus > Listronotus oregonensis. The sequence continues at coordinate 15,443 of JAHBCN010016337.1, forward strand.
TGAGGGTATTCTTTCCAGTTTTAAATTTAAAGAATGGCTGCAAATGAAGAATTTTAAAATTTTAAATATTATAATATGCTGACTTGTAACATAAAGTGCCACGAAAATATAAACGCAGCAGACGACTTTATAGAAACAGGTATTTTGTTTAAAATTAATTATAACCACAGTGGCAGTTGTAATTTTAATTTGATTATTTCATACTAGGTATCCTGATAGAAGGCACCCAAATAAAAAAAATATTTTATTAACTAAAATCAAATTTAATTAATTTGGGTTTTTTAAAAATCCGAGATCAAAAATCTACCATAAAGAGAATCGCAATATGGATGAAACTAACGTCTTAGGGCTTGTAAGTATAGCGCCTACATATTCTTTTTAGAAAATGGGTGTAGGTAGTGAAGTCCCGCGCTCAAACAATTATTTAAAAAATATCAATATAAGCCTTACAAAACAAGAATTGACCAGCATTTACATCTTGGAGATGCTGAAAGGCGTTTGAATTTTTGTCACTGGTACTTACGGAGGATAAATCAGGATTTAAATTTTACAAGGACTGTTATTTAGTCAGCCGAGAGTTATATAGGTAGCAACGGGATATTCAATCGACAAAATACTAGATACTGGCACGTGAAAATCAACATCTTATATTTTCACGTGAGCGACAGGGAATATTTGGGTTTAGTGTCGCGTGTTTTATATTAGGAGCGAAAATAAAATATCGAATTTTCGATGGTGGCCTCACTGCACAACGATATCTTCGGATATTAGAAAATACTCTTTCCGAACTATTTGAAGATGTTCCTTTAGCCAATCGTCGATCTATATTTTTTTCAGCAAGATGTTGCTTCACCACACAAAAATTGTTAGACAGTATTTTGAAGAACATTTTGTCGAACGTTGGATTGGCACGCACAGACCTGTAAGATGGCCCCCTAGGTCTCCTGAACTCTTTGTTTTAGACTTCTTTTTTGGGGCTATTTTCAAAATTAAATTTATATAACTCGACACAATACAGTTGAAGATCTTCGTAATGCCACTCAAGAGGCTTTCGACAGATACAAACGCATCCCGCACCAATATTAAATTCATTGCGCAGAATTACCAAAATGTGTTAAAACTATGTGAGAGAAAATGGCAACCATCTCGAGCATATCTTTTTTTTATGTTAAAATATTAATATTGTTATGTTTGTTTGTTGTATTCAATTAAAATAATCAATTAAAACGTATAAAATAAAATCACGGCCAATTAAAATAATAACACATAAAATTTTCATATTTGTGAGGTTTTTGACATCTCAAGATACAAAAGTGGCAATTATTATATAATATTATAATGGCAAAAAATAGGGCAATCTAATAGCAATAAAATACAGAGTATCCCATTTAAAAAATCATAATTTCTGGTCGTATCTCAAAAACAGTAGCTCTGAAAAAAGTCGAGCCCGCCGCTAAATTATACGTAAAAAGTTCTATAAGAGTGTATTTTTACCTCTTCAATAGGTAATCAGGGAGCTGAGATACAAGATATTCTCTAAAAGTGTAAATTTTCAATTTCACCCTGTAGCTGAAAAACAAAGGGGTCCAAGAAAATTCATAATGACAATGAAAATTGGACACCCTGTACAAAGGCTACCTCGCATGAAATTTATTTTGATCTACAAACAGGTCCAATCTTTCCTTTCACTATTAAAGAAAGAAATATCTTTACTCAGAAAAAATAGTTTCGGCGTAATAACGATTTAAAGTTAACGTCTGCCCCTTTAAATTTGTCGTCATACCAAAAAGCCGTACGGCGACACAAGTGTTGCCGATTTCTAATACCGTGAAACCAGGTTAATTGGGATTTAAAGAGACCGAGGATTTTGTACCATTAAAGAGGTTTTCACTTATCCAGTTTTCCAATTAGACAGGTTTAAAATAGTTGTTGTCTCATTTACAGAGGCCTCCGCTTATAGAGGTCAAAATGTATCGTTATTCCATTTATAGAGGTGGAAACGTTAATAAGAATGCGTATTTTACCACTAGCTTATTAAAAATCTATTAAATATACTCCGCAAAAATTGATTAAGTTTTTTATAAGTTTCACTTATACAGGGGATTGAGCTACAGAGTCCCATTTATAGACGTTAACATAGATAAAATCCTAGAAATCAAACTCATTTAACCAGTTTCGAAAACTCCAATTAACAGAGGGAATTCCATAAAGAAGTGCGGGAACCTCATTGTAATTCTCAATAATAGAGGTTTCTCACTTATCCAGGTTTTACTTAACCAGGTTTCACCGTATTAGGTTTTTTTGTTTCGTTAATTTATTTAATTTAGAACAAAAACAAAAAATCCATTGCGTCCCTTTAGTTTGAATTAAGATAAATTGTTTTAAAGCCAATTAAATATGCCCTATAATAAATTTAAAGGGTTATTACAAGGTTAAAATCCATAGCAATTATAAAAAACATTTTTTTCTTAAAACCTGAAGCCCTAATACCACATTAATTATCTTTTGAGAAAAACACCTCGTAAGAGTCGTAAGAATTATGATTACCGACTTTTTGAACCAATAATATACTATTTTTATTGTTGTAACCATAGTAATTGACTTTTAAATCAATACAATACATTTTTCTTAATGTGTTTTGACCAACGAAAATAAACAGATTATAGTATTCTACTTTTTAAATAAACAAATGAAAATGGCACTTATCCACTGATTGAAAATCAAAAGTGTTTTAATATCCGGAGTAACTCCACTTAGTATTTTGTTCATTCCGCTTTCATCCTGGATGAATTAATGAAACTTAGCCCTTTTGCCTTTGTCGATCAGGCACTTGTAACGTGGATATACCTTTTTCGTAGGAAAGTTGTATATTTAAATTTGAAATGCTGTGCAATAAAAAAATATTTGGCAGAAGCGTTATTTAGGTATAAAGGGATATTTTTGTTTAATAAAAAATATGTGCAAGGACCTTTTTTGTCTAAGCCTGGTAACAGCCCAGTGACCACATACCTTTTTAGGGTAGATTTAAAGCGTCGTTTGAGGTGCAGATGTGTGTAATACTAATGTGGCCAAATTGTAGGATCATAACTGCGGCAACAAAGCAGATAAATTCCGGATTTGATCCTTTTTGACAAAGGTAAATTTCGGATGGTCGAAAACAAGAAATAAAAACATGACGGGTAAATTGCTGAGAATTAAGACAGGTACAACTTAATAGAAATTATTAAATATTTATTTTTTAATTAATAGTAATATAAGCGTTTTCTTAATGGCAATTGAATGACAAGGTGGTCAGTATACTTTTAACTTTTAACAGTAATACATCTAATATAAAATACGAAAAATTTCGAAATTATTACATAGTCCAGGAGGTATAAAAAATATCTATTTTATATTTTTTTTTATATATATATTTTTCATGGGTCAAAAATACCCAAATTTGAGATTTTTCAAACCTTTAAAAATCTTCAAAAATATTAAGTTTATCGTAAAAAGTCATAGGACCTTTTTATTTGTATTTCAATAAAGAATATAAAAAAATGTCCGGTTGGAAATTAACAATTCTTTGCAATTGTTTAAACAATTTCGGTTTAAACAATATGGAACCAGGTTGCCCCATGGCAACATGTATTTATATCATCAGTAGGGCAATTCAAAGAGGATCGTATAAAAAAATTGAGGTGGAATAGTTTTCGGTACTCATGCGCCGACTTCTCCTAGACTAACAGGTGAAGTGGCAATACACTACCTAATACTTCATTGTGGAAATAGTGTTTTAAAAAGCTGGTTAGTTAAAGTCATGTGTCATTTGTTTCATGAATAAACTAGAAATTTTATAAAACGCAATCCTTGATTGAAAAGGGTACTTTTTTTGTAGTTTTATACACTATTTTTCCTACACAAGTATATCAAATAAGATAACCCAAACTAACAATTTTTGTATTATTATTTTGTAATTCTATATATAGTTTTTTCTATACCTGTACTAATACTGTACTTTAAATAAAATTCTTTATTTATATCGTAAAAGAACTTTTATTAAAATATTTGAATACGAATAGGTACCTATTTGCTTCTCAACAGTTTACCTCCTACCTAAAGGAGGCCACCCTCCGTAATTTACCTGTACCTTTTTTAGTGATCAATTTATTTGATTGCTTTTTCTCCCCAGTTTACCTTTTACCGGTGGAAAACACAATTCGCTGGCTTATTAAATTTTGGCCGCTTTTAACAATACGAAATGTAAACTAAGGTATTTTTTTAAAAAAA